>PNEQ01043472.1:7107-26976 GCA_003012365.1 Medauroidea extradentata | reverse complement strand
AAACCAAATTCGGAAAATCCAAATTTGGAAAATCCAAAAACAAGATGGCGGACGTGACGTCGGCAAACATGGCGGACTGTGACGTCAAACAAGATGGCGGACTGTGACGTCACGGCGGCCATCTTGATTGCGTCATCAGTGGCTCCACGGCTCCACAGCCCCCAGCCCCTGTGCCAGCTTGCCCTATTCCCTACTACTCTCTGTTATGTATAGGAAAGTGAAGTTTAGTCTGCTGCCAAATGATAACGCGAATTTTGCATGTCTCTAATTATTGCATGTCAACCTGTGCGGACATAAGATCTTAATACAGGCATAGGTCCGCCGATGTAAAACATTGTGTATACTGTAAAAATAAGCCAATTTACCTGACAGGTGTAACTTGTTTAGGAAATTGAATTTATTTGCATAAAATATAATGTTACGGTAAACTGTACAGTAAAATTCACACACACTAATGTAAAATTTCACTAATATATAAGGAAGAATTACTGTAAGTCATGTTAACTGTGTACTTCTAATGGAATATTCGACTCAAATTAAGGACGTTAAGTTGCTCATTAATCCTAAGTGGTCTAGCAGAGACGTCTTCTGCAGCTTAGTTGTCTGGGCATTGGTTTACGTGTACGAGATGTACCTATTCCCAGGTTCGACTGGATGTAAAAAATGTGTTCGTCTAGAGTGGTCACTAAAGTTTTGTAATATTAAATGCCTTAACGTTATCTCAGGTTACACGAATGGGCTTGTAAGTAAAGGGTAAAATGTTAAGTGCAGTGATGAGCTGGTTAAACCATATTTTGTGTCAAATATTTTACTTAAAAAAGTGGTTATATGTAAATTTCGAATCCCAATAACGAATAATTGTATGTAATTATTTTAAAAAATTGTTCAAATGCGTCTAAATGTTGTTACATGCACTTCCCACAACCTATAGTGGATAGAGCATTACACAACCTTCATGATACTAAGCTTGGTTTTGCTAAGCACAACTAAGGAAAATATGTGAACAGATTTATCAGTGAGTGTGTGTTGTTTTACTTACTTTTGTAAAACATAGTTTTATTGCTATTTTGGTGCTTGAGCAGTTAAACATTTTTAATGAAAGACACCACAGAACTATTTAATACTTGATTATTTCCTTTCGCTAGGATAATTAATGTCTATACTAATATACAATTTGAAGTGATATTAAGTGGTGAAACATAACCCAAAACAACATTTTACTCACTAACATGCTTAGTTAGTTCACAATCACCAGCGCCGGGGAAAAGGGAGCATTTTCATGGTTCTGACAAATTTTTTATTAATTACTAAAAAAAGGTGTTTAACTAACTCAGAGCAGTTATCTCAGGATTGGTTAATAAATATTTGCCACAATAAAACTGACACCACAGTACTGATGTGAAAAATGCACAGTAATAATATATATCCAAATGAGTTAGTCACACATTATTAAAGGCTCTCTGGTGATAGTGACTTCTGACGTAATTCTGTAGCCTGTAGGTTATGGTGTACGTTCCTTGGAATTTTCTTGAGCAATACCAGAACCCTTCGTTAAGGGCATATCCCACGTCGGAAGTTCTAGCTGGGGTTCTCAGTTATAGGAAATGAACCTAATCCAGATCTCTTCTAAAATCACTTTTAGTATTCTTTTCCTTGTTTGAAGTTATTCTGAAGATACGTTCATTTCTCACCGTCTGCCAGACTAAACATACATTTTAGACTGTTTATAGCACTTTACTCGTTGACATCAGCGCTTTTCAGAATTTATTGCTACTTTTTACTCACATTACGTTAAACCAATTAAAATACATAATTTAACTATTTTTTAAACATTTAAGATTTCAAGTAACTATCAAATACCTCTAGTAAAATTCAGTAACACTAGTAAAGTTGAGCATCATTGCAATATTAGCAAAAACAAAGTTATCATCTGTCAAAGGTACAAATCATCAGAATAATTTTACATTTCACAATGTTCTTATTTTTATTGGTAATACAAATGTAAACCCACTACATGTTACAGTCTAGTAGACAGCGTCACACTGTGTATGAGAGGCCGGGAGAAGGTTGTGCAGAGACGCTCGACTAGCGAATCAAGCCTGACGCCCGTACAAGTCTGGAAATTGGATGATGTGTGGTGAGATGAGTGTGGGGCAGCGATGGAATGAGAAGGGCGGGAGAAAACGAGAGTTCCTCGTGAAAACCCGCCGGCCAACGTTTCCCACAATCCGGGGCAGCCTGTCTTTGTGCAAATACTTCTCTCATTTGACTCTGCCAATCAGAACAAAGCTGCAACACCACACGTCAGTGATTTGTTTGTAGAACCTCAAGATACTGGCACATAAAAAAAAACGTACATTTCTGGCCACGAAGCAGGGCTACAGATATGCCCGTAGGACATTGAAACAATTTGTAGAAAAATTATTTTTCACCGAAAATAAGTGGCTGCAGCCCTTGTGTTATGTTTTTGTTTCTCCTGGACAATTCCGGCTTTTTAAGTTAATGAAGTTTGGTCACGAGGGCAGCGATATGTCGTGCGGGTATGTTTAGTTTACTCTCGCAGGGACGCGGCTGAAGAGATGCGACGTTTGGCAGCTTGTTTGATGATCTTGGTGGTGTGCCAGACGCCATCTCTTGAAGCGCAGCAACGATCCTCGCGCAGATTGAGATACAGTGTTGCCACGTCGCGGTGCGGTGCTGAACATGCCCACTTCTTCTCGCACCTCTGGCAGTCAGCACCGCGTGTATTTCTGTCGCTATTTCAACACCAGGAGGAATCATCACTAATTAAATCATAAAAGATAATTTGTATGAATATAAAAACCATGCCATGAACCTCAAAGATTATTTAAAGTCAATAGCTGGTACGTACATCGGCGCAGAGCTCAAATATTTATCTTACGACATGAGATTGAGTAGAGCCTATAGTTGTATGTACCATTAGGTTTAAAGTGCCACAACTGTTAATTTTCCTCCTTCCCTAGCCTTAATTTGTGACACCTGAAAACACTAAACAGTGTAAAAGCGTCTCATGATTGACTTGAAAACTTTAAGCGGATAAATTTTTGCTGTGTATTCCTCTGCCTACATTTGCTATAAACCTTGAGACCAAAGGCCTTAGAACTATCTCAAGACTAGGTGTCAATTCCACATTTCCAGTATCTTTCCGCCACTTGTTTAAATTAATCATAACCGTGGAAATGATCAACTAATTGTCACCGAATTCGAAAGCTAACGTCTAAAGATATAGGCTTACACAACATATTTTATGTTAATATTCATTTCTCCTAAAGTTCTCATTCCAACGTGGACAGTTTATATCACTAAGCGTCAACTAACACTATAAATCGTTATAAAGATGGATACGATACATTACATCTTTATTATGCCTTCGTAAGTGAATGAGAGATTTTGATCAGCGCTCAACATCGACGTTTCCAGCTCTGGTGAGTATGGAGTAGCGCCGGGGGAAACCGGACATCCCCGAGAAAACCCTCTGACCAACGGTATCGTCCGGTACTATTCCCACATGCGAAAATCCGGGGACAGACTCCTCCGGGAGGCGAATGGTCTGGCCATACAGCCACCGTGGTCCCATTTTGCCTTCGTGCACCAACAAATGCAGAAGATGTGTTTTATGAGGTTTATTTTTAAATTCACTAGAATTGTTCTTTTAAACTACTATAATTGAATTTTCAAGATTGCTTGACTTATGATCACGCGCAGTTTAAATGGAAAATAAATATTAAACTAAATTACGTCTTTAAAATTTTCCAACAGGAAACATTAAAAATTTTAATTTGCTCAAAACTGTAATATGAAAATTTCAAATACTAAAAGTAGGCTACCAAACAAATTGCAAAGTTTAATTTGTAGTAGCGCTCTTCCAGGACTTTCACTTGTTCGAAAGAGTTACTGTCAAAGTTGACTTATTGAAATATACATAATTTTTCAACAAGTGGTTCCCAATTAAACTCCGTTACCCAATGCTTGATACGAGGATCCTGTACGGTGGCCATCTTGACAAGTCGTCAAGAGGTTGTGACAACCCCATATGGTCACCACCCCGATTTATTATATTTAATAGTTATCAGTGTCAACCATCATAAATCAATGTGCAATAATAACTATACCTCGTCATTGTATCAGGATCACATTGCAATAGTTCTCATTAAGATACCATTACTGCACCAAGTTTTATATTTAAAATAAGGAATTGTGTATATTTTGTTTTGTGAAAACGAGAGAAGAGAAGCAGGTGCAGAGAGTGTCTCGGGGCCTCACCCCACCCCCGCTCGAACTACCTCCCTAGCTGGTCACGAGGGGAGGGGTCCAGCCAATAGTTTTGCTAGTTGTTACTGTGTTGTAGATATGAACCATTTTATGTAACTGAATGTAAATAGCGACGAGAAATTAAGAAATGATTTAATAAATACTGTTCTGGCCGGAATTGTTGTCCTCGAGATGCGGGGCCATCGGTTGTAAGCTGACTCTTTATTGGCCCAAAACGAACCGGAGCTTGCAGGCCAAGTGACGGGAGGTTTTGGCGCAAATCAGCAGGGAGAAGCAAGCCGGCGTCCGTCCGGGACAGACGCCAAGCCGGGGAAGTCGTCGGCGAGCCACGGCGACGGTAGAGAGAGTGCCACCGACGGGCATCGAAGCTAGGCGTCGAAACGCGGAGTTTTGTGGGCCGAGGCGCCATTATCGTCGTTGTTTTGGGCGTCGGGACGCCATTAAGATTTCGCCAAGTCACAAAGTACGTCGGGCCGAGACACCTCTGATTAGTAATTGTAGAGAGACAGTGATTGCGAGGCATTTGATATTCTAATTAGTTGTCGGGGTCTCCGTGCGTGCGACTGTGATCCTTAAGAGCCATACCGACAATTCTAAGTCAGTATCGGTCCGCCCCGAGAGGACAGCAACGACGTGCTACCCGGGAAAAAGACTTGCAACTTTTTCATTGCACTATCTAGTATCATAGTATCCAGAACTTGCACCCAGTAAACAATAGCCGACCAAGCGTCCACAAAATAGTAAACAAACATAAATAAAAAAATTTAATAACACAACCGAACGTCTTAAAGTTTATTCGAAAACTGATAAACGTCCGTCAATGATGTCTGCTTAAGAAATGGATTTTAAAAAACTTAAGAAGCATGTGTACCTATAACAGGCCCTTCGCGTATTTTTAAAGCTTATTTCTCGCGGCTAAGAAATGTTGAAAATTGGTGTTTTGATGGTCCTTTATTAAAGGTACAAAATCTTGGCGCACAATAAAAAAAAGTTTAGTATTGTACACAACATCCGTGTATTCTACTGTACGTAATAAAATTATAGGTATAACAGTGCATACCTAATATAGGCAATCTATCGGCGATAAGAATTCGCACCAGTTCAGTGACTTTCGCCTAGAGACTAGTATGAAGCGTGGTGCGCGTTCTGTGCCACCGTTAGCACTTCCGTTATTGTAGGTCGCAAACACGCAAGTACGTCCGACAGAACGGCCAGCTAATGGTTATATTATATCAAGTGCATTAAAGGCATATTTATTCTTAACCGCTCGTTGTTTTGAATAGAGTTGAAATAACCGCGATAAAATTGCAGACTAATCCTCGAGTGAGAGAGAGATTTTGGTCAGCGCCCAACATCGAGGTCTTTAGCGCTGATGAGGGTTGACATGAGGTGAGTGTGGAGCAGCGCCGTAATGAAGGGGCGGTAGAAACGGGAGATCCCCGAGAAAACCCGCCGACCAGCGGCATCGTCCGGCACGATTCCCACATGCGACAATCCGGGGACCTACCCCGCCGGGAATCCTAAGTCCTATAGAACGAATGTATGTCATTGTCTTAATTTCTTTGAAAGTTTCTTGCAGTAGGATTTAACTATTTATTGGAATATTGCAGTGCAATGTCGCCAAAAAAATTAATGTATGGAAGGTCGCTTAAAGAATTACGTCAAATCACGAATAATAAATAATTGATATTCTACGTATTCGAAGCGAATAACCAAACGAAAACCTCTAAGATACAATAATAGCAGTTACCAACAAGGAAAGTTGGCGCGGCAGCGTCGTCGTAGGACGCAAGACTAGACAATAAACTGATTTGTTATGCTGGATACGCGCAAGTAATGGCGCGTATCCAGCAAAACCCAGCAGTTTAAAACACAACCCCATTGTAAAAATAATTCAAAGATTACAAGACTGCACAACGATGAAGAGACAGAAGAGCACAGTGTATTTCCGCGACGGTCATCGTCGCTGCTGGCAGACGGAGGGTTGACCTAGGTCGTGCTGATAAGAGAACCAGACGACAATAACCACGTGGGTGAAACTCACGATGACGTCATCAGGGTTTGCGGCATCCTTCGTTGAGAAGGCGCTCCTTGTGTGCTGTCTAGACACTGTCGCTGACCTACCCGTTCATCGCTCGGAGGTCAGCTACACTGTAAAAAATAGTTTGTCACTTTACCACACCTATGCATATTAGTGTTACGGTGAGGTGAGAGGATTTCACGGACCTTTAACAAAGAGGACTCAAGGGCGCCGCCCACCTGCGCATTGGAGGTTCAGAAATGACGGAGACATAAGTGCGACCTTGAAAAGCGCATCAAATGCCGCATCGCCTCAACGAGCCAAGCTCTGAAATAGCGTGCAAAGCTCCCACCGAACGATTTTTACTATGGGACACTAAGCGGTGACCGTATAATTTTATAGGTGGAAAGTATGTAGCAAAGTTCAGTGCACATCGTAATCTGAGTTTCACATACATTCGGTTAGTACATTTTGAAGTACGGCAGTCTGAAAAGGCCGTTTTTAGCCATGTTGGGGGGGCTAAAAACAGTGTTTTTAATAAACGCAGTGTCTTAAAAATTAGGTTCCGACCTTGTCTGAAGTGTGTATTCATTTTTACGTTTACCCAAAGGTCCCACGTGGAACTGTTTCGTAGAAAAAAACCTGTTTACGAACACACATCTACGCAATTGAAGAGTGAGGTAGGCAGCCGTCTTAAGAGGACGTAGTACATAATTAAACGCTAAAATAATTAATCTATAACTGTAGGTTTCCTAAAACCAATTTGCGAAAATTGAACAATAGCAATCCTAGATAAGAGTTTTAGCCAACGTTTTAAACAAAATTGTTTCCAGTTTTACGAATTTCTGAGGCACAATCTCTGACGCCGGAACCTCGTGCATTTAACTGCGGCGCAAGAGATCACGCGTAATGAATTACAGAATTAGTAATTCTGGATAAATATTTACTCATAAAATTGGCAAATACCATTATCTAGGATTGTCATTGAGTATTTTATCCATATTGGCTTCGAAAAAAGCGTAGAAATCAATTGATGTTTTCAGCGTTTATTTATCTACCGCGCACTCTTAAGAGCCGATGAAGATGAAATGAGTTGAAGGAACTACATAACATCCATGCTCGACTCAGGATTCGAACCCAGAACCTCTCGCACCTTAGGCCGGTGCCTAACCTACTACATTACGGAGGCCAGCTATGAGTGTTAAGAAAGTAGGTATGATATATTTGTTTCCTATACGTCAATGGTATCATTCCCATATGTTTTTAGAATACAGTCATGTACTGAAGTTACCAGACTGGTATATAGGCCGTTCACGATGAAGTGAGCACTGCATGAAGTTTTCTTTTAGCCGTTTTGCAGCCATCTTTACTATTTTAGTACGTAAATTTCCATGTAACTAAACAACAACTAAACAACAGTGTAACAAATTCGACACACTCAAAAAAAGTTAACATAGATTAACCCAATAAAACATATTTTTAATTAATTATAGTAACTATACCAAAGAGTTGTTCTCTTTGCAAGCCGAAGTATTGTAAGTGCCCTATTTTGTGTGTAGGTTAAAAACTTCACTTCCTCTTCTACGAGTGCGCCGACGCCAAGGACACGATGTAAGAATCAAATCTCTGAACACATTACATTACAAGAATGGTCAAGACCTGTGAAATTCGCATTATTTTGTGACAGACAAGACTCGACTAATCTGTATAAACCAGAGCACAACCTGTGGTTGCAATGACCACTAGTTTACATGGAATGTCGTTTACGTGTGTGACGGCTTCATGCGGGGTTAGTCACACTAACGTGGGACTTTTTTAATTATAGGACAGGAAAATTCCCTGCAGCAGACCACGGCATTGTCGGCTAACAAGGAGCTGGGATTAACCTACATGAGTTTGGAGTCTAGTCTCCTGCTAGAAAATAATGCGAAATTTCCACGGTCTATATAACGGATATTTTTCTCAACTTATCGAAGACATTTAACATTTAACTATTGGTTGCTAATAAACGACAACCCTCGTAATGGCCGTGCATAAGTTAATTTATAAAATAATTATTTTATATTGATACGGTGTCGTTTCTTATAAAGTTAATATTTCAAAATTATTTCATTTGAAATATATCCTTTAACCTGGCCCGGCCTCCTTTCATCAATAATGCTGATCTGACATGCAGGTAGCACAAAGAGAACATTTATCATTTGGTCAGTCGTAATATTTACAGTTGACACCGATCAAAATTTAAAAAACAAAATGATTTGCTGTGCCTTCTCAGCAGATCAACTTAAATGATAACCTTTCACTCAAAAAGAACCCTACATGAATGCTTTCATACATATTGAGTTAGAAATGGTTTACAAAACGAAATAGTTGTTTAAATTTTTCTGGAATATAAATTGTGAAATTTATATTTAGAAATAATGTCAAACATGAATGTAACAGGAAATATATCCCAAGTGGTAGTATTTTTCGAAAAATTTCACGTAGAATTATTTTCGTTTGAATTAGTTGCCTTCAAAATGTAGGTCTGTCAGTTGAAAATAAATTGATTTTATTGGTTATTTCTGAGTTGAACTTCTTGTTGGTAGCTAGGTAGGAATAGTCCTAAATATTAAAATATGAGTCTGCAGAACGGCGTGTATTCTTCCGTAATGAGAAAAGGTCATTGAAATACATTTCTGTAACTAAGAATACATGTATCTAAGTACAATAATTATTATTTTTATTTTATTATAATAATGCATGCAGAATGTGATTCTGCATCTATCGATAACAATGTAAGTCTGTTCAAAATAGTTCTTACATTATTTACTAGGGTTATGTGCGCATAAGTCGTAACGTATAGTTTAACCAGAAAATCGTGATTCCACGAAATAGTTACGTTAAATAAAGTAAACGATTAGATAAAGCACGTATATTTTTTTGTTAACAATAAGTTTTAGCGTGCTTAACGAAATATTAGCTTTATAACCATGCGATAAAATGAATCTTTCAGTTTTTCAGCTTTCGAGTAGAGTCAACATAATGTGACTTACGTCTGGTTCTATGGTACATACTAGTTAATTATGTTGTGGAGTATTTGTAAAACGGGCGTGTTATTTTGACAGTCAAACGAGGGTGACAAATATTTTTTAATTGGTTTAAAGAGCTTTAGTTTTTCGACCTGTGAACATATTTTATTTAGTTATCCAGAAACGTTTACAACTCAAAAAATTCCGAGGTGATATGTGTTAATTGTGAAATTAACTATAGCCTACATTTTCGCACTCGGCTACAAGAGCGATAGATACAGCTGGTTGGCCAGATTCCACGAAACCGGAGGAAATCCGTATATTATTTTTATGAGGCATAATTCGTTATAACGTATTATTTTAGCCGAGAAGGTATAATTTATTATTCCCTAATAATCTTGGCCACTTGCACTCATTTCTTCTGATATAAAGCGCACAACGCTATTAATTTGTTCGAAACAATCGTTATTTTTGGAGCGTGTGTGTGTCAATGAACTTCTTCGAAATGAAACTGTGCGGATTTATTTCCAACATTAAAAATAATTTGCTACCGTGTACAGATGTTGTTACTCGCAAAATATCGATGGTCATTTTGCCTATATAGGCCTACGTGTGTGTTAGAACATCAAACTGAAAATCTCATACCAAAGCAAAGAGAGGCTTTGCAATTTGAATGGCGTTGTTTATGATAAAGTAAGCATTTTTGGGAGACCTGCTTTATAACATCAGTCATTTTTATCACCTACACGTAAAAAGTTAATTAGGCTTGCTCAGTTATTTAAAACTACGTTGTGTAGAGTTTTGCTGGGCGATGATAAGTTTGAGAACGAACCGTATCTTCTTTAATGTTATTGTTGGGAATATTGTGAAAAATAGGAAAATATTGTATCAAAAATCTCACTGACATATCGCCGGGCTAACCCTACTCCTTCAAGAGCCTACACACGAAACTGGAAGTCATAGTTAATGTTATCCCAAACTATGAGTTTCCGGAAGTTACAACGCTCAAGAATCAGCACAGAATCGTTGTGATGGCCTCTGAGACGTCAAAACCATCATTTGCATAAATGTTAAAGCGTTGCTTATCCGGAAATACAATTCATCGCCATCTCTGTCCAATGTTTACGTCCATGCCGCAACTGACGACGTGCGATTTGATGATGAGGGGTCAAATAGTGCACAATAGTGGATGTCGTGCCTTTATGTCAGTTCCATTCAAACTTTGTCTGAATACAGTGCAAGTCGAACAAGGATCTGTTTGGATAAGGTGCAACATTCTGTTAATGCAACGTCAATCGAGTATCTTCTTTATTTTGCCCCCTGCAGGAGCAGTACCTACTGCGCGTGACATACTATATGTTCGTATGTACGTCGGCGTACGACGGCAGACACTACGTCATAATGGTTAACGCACAGCTGCGATGAATGACTATAAAGAATGTTGCGAAATTGCGAGTCAGTATTTTGGGGGAACAATGCTCACATGTTATATGGACATAGGTCTGAAAGCATACAATTTCTCCACTAAAATTCACGGTGCATGATGTAATAATGCTAAGTGTGCAGGCGGAATCGCATTACTGTAGAATGCCATTGCAGCTAATATAGACTAGTACGTATCAGACGCGTCGTATTTAATTTGACGCCAGGCTTTGTCTGATGTAATATTCCACAGTAACTTGAGCCAGTCCGCACGCCATGCACTGTTAGGTCTTGAGACCCGTAGTACAGTAGCGGTTCGTTTTCAGGCCTATGTTATAAACATTCTGTTGCAACTTTACAATCCTCTGTATTGTACGCTTATCCGACGACCAGACCTCATGCTAACAGATTACACAACCTACTTCAAGTAAGTCTGGTTAGTGGTGATTTTCAAGAGCAAAGGCATCGTCACACAGATCTGGCATTCAACACGCAAACATCCGCTTTACAAGTCTGTCGCATGTTAAAGTCCTATTGAGTTATGGACACAAGCGTCCCCTAAAACGTTTTAGGAACGTATCTGATACATTATTTCAATTATTAAGATTGCGCAGTTGTTTCGATTCTATTTTCGGACATCTTGTAGGTTTTGTGTTCAGCCGTGTATAATTCCTATATTTATGCCTCTCCTATTAATTTTTCCACGGATTAGTTTAGAAATTGTTGTAACATTGCAGAAATGCTATTATAAAAATTTGTCACATTTGTGCAGACAGCATCTTTGACTGCTCAGCGTCGACATGGTATCATAATCAGATCAGCGAATTAATTTCAAATGTTTAGAAACGTGGTAAGTTTTCGCAACTTGTTCACCATCCATATCCCAGGCAAATGATCAAAAAGTCAAAATTCACAAAAGTGGACTTTACGTCTTGACAGTGAGGTTATCCGAGAGACGACGACACACAGCTTGGAACAATGACAGAAGCTGGGAGAGGAGTCGGCCATAGCATTTGTTAAGGAACCATCCGAAAATTATCCTGGAGCAATTTCAAGAGTTCATGGAAAACCGAAATCAGAATTAAATGGCTGGAGCCGAAGATCGAACTCGATTCCTCCCGAATGCAATATTATCGTGTTACCATTGCGCCACCTCGCTCGGTATACAGAAACAAAAAATGGTCAAATAATTTTCACCGAAAATCAGGGCAACGTTAGTTTGTAACTACGGACGCTTAACTGCGTTTTCCAATTGCTTTAAAATTCATTACCCTATGTGCGCACTCGGTGTGTACTGAAAACTAGAAAAAATGCAAGCGTCACGTGATTGCCTGCAACGAGTCATATGCTTTATGCTATTAACAACTTAAAAGACGCCGTATTTCCAATGCAAAACATTTGTGAGAGTAAATTGTTTTCGCATTCAATTCATCTAACCCAGACGCTGATGAAAAAATAATATTGAAATCCCCAAACTTTGGGAAGCTACTTCGCCAGTTTCAATTTTCCAGGTAGAAAATAAATACACACATCAACCTTTTTTGTCGATGTAATATCAAACTATATTATTACATCAGCAAAGGAATTTTTACTTGGTTTTAACTTTATTCAACTAGCAAACTGAAAGATAATTTCATAATTTCAACTACTGGGATAATTTACTGCTTGTTTACGTAGCCATCACTATATTGTACTGAAAATCCGCACCGACTACAGAGCCAGTGCGATAAATATTGCTCACGGTGCGCACCTATTCAGTGTAAAGCAGCAAGTGTGAGACAAAAACTGATTGCATTCGCAGTAAATACCGGTAACTATAAGACGAAAACCTCCACCAGTAAGCAACCAGTTCAGTCCAGTGCAGTTAGTGGAAGACGCCCCGAGGATTTCTCCAGACACTTGGCAGGATTCGTGTAAGGGAGGGGTTTTGACCTGGGAATTTTGTGTAGGAACACCGACCACCTCTTTATAGCAGGGGGTTCAGGGATCCTCCCCCGGGAAAATTTGGATTTTAAGATGCACAATAGTGTTATCTTAGCAGTTTTCGTGACTAAAAATAGAGTACATGCTACTTGTAAAAATATTATTAATTTTTTAGTATTAAATGTTTTGAATTTTCCACACCTTTGAATTGGGGTCCGGGAGTCCTCCCCGAGAAAAGTTTGGATTTCAGGGTGCAAATAGGGCTATTTTAAACTGTTTTCGTAACTAAATATCAAAATTTCTACAAGTGAAAATATTACAGATTTTTTAATGCAAAAAATTTTTTTTTTTTTTTTTTTTTTTTTCAATTTTTGGGTGGCTAAGGGCCACTGACCGCCACTAAACCCCTTCCCGCACCCCCCCCTGGCTACGCCACCGGATTTCTTCCACTTACTGCACTGGACTGGACTGAACTGGTTGCTTACTGGTGGAAGTTTTCGTTTTACAGTTACCGGACCTTGCTGCCAATGCAGTCAGTTTTGGTCTCACACTTTCTTGTGCGGGTAGAGAGCTCAAGCAACGTAACCTCACCCTTCCATGCCCTTCCTCAGACTGAAGCGCTCAGGGAGCGCGCACTAGCCTTTATACAGTGTCTGCGACCACTTTAGCTGTCTATAAATGTGATTCAGAGCATACAGGATGTTACAAAAAGGTACGGCCAAACTTTCAGGTGACATTCCACACACACAAAGAAAAAAAATGTTATATGGACATATGTCCGGAAACGCTTAGTTACCATGGTAGAGCTCAATTCCTTACGTCTCGTTAAATGTCATCGTAAATAACGATTCGTACAGAAAATGTCCCAAATACCCAATGGATTGGTTCTTTACAATGTACTTTACTTCCTAGCTTCACCACCATGTGGGCCACTTGACGGAAGGTAATCTGGACTGCATTGCTTGTGTTGACACGCCACGCATTGATGTACATCGCGCATTGCACCACTCGCTTAATGTTCAACACGTACTTGTTTTGCAGGCAGTGCAATGTTTACAAATTCGGAGTTGGCATATGCCCATTTGATGTACGGATTAGCACAGGGTAATAGCCGTGGCGCAGTACGTTTGTATCGAGAGACGCAATGCAGTCACGATTACCTTCCGTCACGTCGCCCACCTGGCGGTGATCCACGGAAGTAACGTGCATTCTAACGAAACATTCCATTGGGTAATTGGAACAGTGACTATACGAAATGTTTTTTACGATGACATTTAACGAGATGTACGGAATTGTAACTAAGCGTTACCGGACATATGTCCATACCACATATTTTCTTTCTTTGTGTGTGTGTGGAATGTTCCCTGAAAGTTTGGCCGTGCCTTTTTGTAACATCCTGTATATTTCAAGTTTCATAAGAATACGAGAGAGTGCTTATATTCACTAGTCGTGAATAGTCCTTAAGGAGGCCGTCTGGGTGATAGTACTTTGCGTGTTCGAGGCCTAGAAGCTAGAAGCGGTAAGGACGAGACAGCATGGGCACCATGCCTCTCCCTAGCCTCTAGGCGCCACTGACCTGGCGTGCAATCTTCTCGTCGACGTGTCTTTTTGAAAGTTTCAATGGTGACCCTATTATTTTATGACGTATAACTAACGACAAAGGTGTGTTGTAGAAGCCTATATGTTTAAAAATAATCTGCGCCAATATTTATATATCTAAAAAAAAAAAAGCCTTAATTACTCTCTTTTTCGCCATTTTCAGCCGCTAGAAAAATAGTGTCGGACTTGAAGTGGATAATATACACACATGCAACGTTCTTTAAAAATACTATTCCTAAGCAGACATCACTTATGTACTTTGAGCAGTTTTTGGAGTAAACTAGTAACGGCCGTAGTTCTGTACGCCGCAAGACGGCCTGGGCAGACGGCCACGTTTAGGTCAGCGCCTAAGGTATCTCGTCAACAAGGAAGCGTCGTGTGGGCGGCACAGCTTCCGTCAGGTGTTGTTGTGTGGTGTGAGGGGGAAGGGGTGGGGGATGTCTGAGATGCCGTAACCCGACCCCAGTCAGGACGATAGCTTCTCCCCCTCCACGGGCGGGCGGGCAGCTGACGCGACGCGCAGCAAGCCGCCAGCAGTTGGGGCAGGTCAGGCGCTGTAATCGCCACAGGGGTTTACAAACGAGCGCTGCTATTGTGCGTGGCGCCATTCCTTAGCTGGATGCTGCGGGGTTGCCAGCTCCTATTAAAGCTCCGGTCCACGCCAAAAACGTTATAAAATAACTAGACTATTACGGTGCTCTTTTGTTACATGACCAAATTGAACGCTGACATATTGCAGCCGAAGATAGGGAATTGTGTAGGATTTTATTTACTACAAAAACACTTGTACAGGACATCGCATGTTATGGACTGCAATATGGCGCCGTTATATTTGGTCGCACAGAGATAGATCGTCAGCATTGGCCTTGCACCCATTGATCCGCACACTGCTTAAGGGTACCACATTCCACGCGCTTAAAATGCGTTGCAGTGTGTTCGTAAATACTTCTTTTTACGGAACTATTCAACACGTGCCCGCTGTGTGAATGTACGAAATAAATACGCTTCAAACGATGACAGAAAGGTAGTTTAAAAGCATCTCGTAAATTATAAATATCATTTCGAAACTCCTCAAATGGCTAAAAACAGCTTCGTCAACCTTTTTTTTATCCGAAATACTACTCACGGGATTCGTGTGAAACTGCTCAGTAAACATGCTATAGACTTTGCTTAAAACTGTTCACCAATACAAAGACGTGGTCAACACTGAAAGTGTCTGTCAGGCGATATAAGTCTACGATGCCACTGCACGCCATTTCAGTGTCTTGCGGTAGAGGTGATACCGCGCCAGATGAGCCGGTCAACATCGCCCTTGGCGCCGTGCCTCACTCACACAAACACACGGCCAGTAGGTGGGCAGCTTAATGGAGTGCGGTACATTGTTCAACGCTAAACGCACGAATTTAAATATTATAGATTTCTCAATGCCAATTTGCATTTTAAAAAACAGCAACATTAGACAATAAGTTGTTTTAACAACCTTCTGAGCAAAAAAAAAAAAACTTTCATGAATAACGTATTTCTTAAGAACAGATTTCGCTTAGTAAACGCGTCATTCTGGGCAAATATTTGCTCATATCTGTGGTGGTTGTTTAGTAATTTTTCCACATTGACTTTCAAAAACACGTAGATTAGAAATGATGTTCTAAGCGTTTACTTTTCTACTACACACATGAGTTCGCGATACAGTATATTCGCTGTACGAAAAAATGTTATAATAAAAAATCACACAAATAACCAAACACCTATCTATCGCTTGCGAAATTTGCTCATCAAAATACAAAATACAGCGTTAAGAAACTATATATATAATCACATTCGACATTACTAAATTCAGTACAAAGATTACCAAAACTTTTCCCCACTAAACTATGTCATTACTCTGCATTTCTTATAGGTTGTAATTAAATCATTACGACATAAACTTTACATTTTATATTTTTGTCATAACTTTCATTAAGACGCGTTTTGATGCTGTACGTATACATGTACGAAATGTTTAGGACAAGGTAACTTTTTAAACAAAGTCCCCAATTATCTGACACTTTTGGGTGTAATGAATTTGACAGAGAAGGGCATATTATCTTTGCAATAAAGAACCAACCAAATGGTGAACTGTAGTCTAAACAGCGCAGTGAAAACTGCTGTATAATTTCGGCAATACTTTCATGTATTTAGAAGAGCTTCGACGCATGTAACGTTATGCTACTGCAGATTACGACTAGGATTGAAGAGATTTAAGATAAAGATGAAGAAGTTGGTGATTTCTGCAGAGACAAACAGCTATTCAGGTCACATTTGTCTCATTGATTTTCCTCACACAGATACACTGACAAAATATATGTATAGTAATCCACGTATGAGACGTTGCTACTGTTGAAATTTAAGATAGATGTTCGTTTCTACTGCCCTTTGCCAAAACAAGCTTCCCTTATTTAATTTCATTTACTACGGTGAAAAATTTACGTTATTAAAAAATTTCGAGTGCTTTTGTCGCCATCATAATACACACTTTAAACTATGTTGATGTCCTTTAACAGTACTTATTTCTGTACTCATAACTTGTTAAACAAACGGATATGGTGAGTTTGCACTCGACTGATACAGCGTTACACTAAGAGTCACAGTTAGTTTTATTCGAACATGTTCAGCTGAAATGACGGTTACCCATAAACCAAACTTGTTCTGATCTTGGCTTGTTCTCATTCAGTCTCCTCACGTACTACTATTGGCCGATTCGTTGTATAAAATGAAAGAAATAAATAAGGCAACTATTTTACTGCTACATTTCACATTCATTAAACTTAAGTCAAGTTTCATATAGAGTTTATATTTGTCATTCAATCTTATAAAGTCTGAATAGCAACATGTTACAATAATAAGAGTTGATGTAAAAATCTATTACGGTATGGCACATTTTACGCTCTGTGTTAGTCGTTGAGGTTAGAAATTTCCTTATATCATATGTAATTCAGTTTAGGTGTGTAACCTTCTAAACACGTTCAGTTTTAATCTCGTATTATTACAGCTGCCACCGAGTGAGGTGGCCCCAACGGTAAC
The DNA here is from genome assembly GCA_003012365.1 of Medauroidea extradentata. Taxonomy (NCBI): domain Eukaryota; kingdom Metazoa; phylum Arthropoda; class Insecta; order Phasmatodea; family Phasmatidae; genus Medauroidea; species Medauroidea extradentata. The sequence continues at coordinate 9,648 of PNEQ01043472.1, read as the reverse complement.
ACGTTGGCATAGGCGGAATTTGGTTGATTGCAAAAAGGGGGAGGGGCATTTGCCATCCAAATATTTTTGATAACAAACAAAAATAATTTTACCCTCCCTTTTAGATAGACTACCTTTCACAATAACTTGGCTGAAAACTGCTTAAATAGAACTATTTTTCACCTTTAAATCCCAATTTTCCTGAAATGGAGCATCCCCGATCTGGCTGGATTAGTGTTACTTTACTTTATTTGCCACCCCAACCAAAATGCTGAAGTCTCGCCCATGACGTCGGAATCGCATTTGGAAAGATCCTGTTTTCGGTTTTCTATGATTTTCCTAAATCGTTCCAGGCGAAAATTCCTTAACAAATGCCATTGCCGACTCCTCTTCTAGTTCCTGTCGTAGTACCAACTTGTGTGCCATCTTCTCTAATGATTTCGTTATCGACGACGTTAAGCCCAATAACCTAACCTTACTACTGCCGAATTTACCATAATCATGTTTTAGGACCTATCCAGTAGCCACGGTTTAATACAACCACAACAAAACCGTTATGTAGATATTAAGTGGCAGTAGTTTAATGAGTGATCGCTGAAGAAAACATATTTAACGTAGGACATGTCTCGGAAAAGTAGAGAAAAGAAATCAAGAAAAATATTACAGAACGTAAAGGAACAAGGAAACAAAATTTATCTGTCTTGGATAAAAATATGTGGAGAGACTTCGGTAAATTCCTTACGCCAGAACTTAATTTATTGTAGCACTTACGAGCTGAAACACTAGCCGCACATTAGGAGGCATCTAATCGTAGAGCACGGGCATTTTATTATATTAAATCAGTGTTTCTCGCCTCCGTATCGCTGTCCCATAATTCTCTCCGAAAATGCCGACGGCTGTATCCAGGCGTAGAACCTAGAATATCGTTCGCAGGTTCCGGTTTACGACGTGTTTTGCATAATTATACTGACGTCAGCACCACTAGAAGAACCTGAGAGATTGACCAGAAATATTCACCACTGAACGTACGGTGATGTGGAACGCGATAATTTAAAACTGACGAAATCGCTACACCACTCGATAGCTCTGGAATGGTTGGAGAAATCAAGTTAAAACCATCGGTACAAGTCATAATTACAAGTTTTAAAAAGGTTTTCAATTACAGATGTTTGCAATACGCACATTTATACAAACCAGACGTATTTTTTTCCAACTGGCATTATTATTAAAGTGAATCATCACGCTAATTAACAACAAGAAATATCTTATCCACTGGTGTGCAAAAATTGAGAACACAACAAACTTCGCACGTGAATGTTCTAAGTACAATCAAATTTTATGTAAGAGCATGAGAAATGCTAACACTGTTCAAAATCGGAAAAGAAAGGATTCAAGTAAGGTTTTATATTTTTTTTATTTTTTTTATTTACCTCTAAATACTATATATAGGTACTTATAAGTCAGATAAAATAATATAACTGATAATCCTTCGTTTCCAAACTTTGGAAGCAAAACTTTGGTCGTGGTGATGTGTTGCTTATGAAACGTTAGTGAAGCCGAAAATGTTGTACATTTGAGTACAGAGAAAAAAATGATGCTAAAGTAAAGATTCACTCTGGTCACATATTTGCTAGCAAAATTAACAGCTTTTTTTCTAAACTGACGTCCGAAAACTTTAACACCTCAATGACAGTTTTAGTGTTAATTTGAGTTCCATGCATTCTAAATTCACATTCGATTCCAAGTATCACCGGACGTTTGAAAGACACGATCATGCAACATGTGACGTAAAAAGCAGAAGTACACGCTTTATGGGAACATATGGTCACTAATGGCTATGATACAGAATGTGCATAGTCTGTTCTACTACACATCACTTTCACTTTTTTTTTATCGTTTACAAAACTAATTATTTGGATACATTCTCCAAAAAATGGTAAAATTTACAACTAATGGTTCGAAATATACATATACAAAAATACTATATGTATATAGGCAGATACTTGCTTACAAACAGGTTTTGTATCTTTACAAATATTTCCATTTAAATTTAACAGCACTTGTTTGCAGTGTTGTTAAAACATTGTTTTGCTAACCATCTTCCAAGAAAATGTGTGTAAAATGTAAAATTAAATAAAATGGGATAGTCAGCTTAAGTTTGTTATATTTCTGGTCGTACACACACACACACACTCACACACTCTCTCTTTCTCTCTTCCTCTCTCTCTCTCTCTCTCTCCATGCCCTCCATAACTTATTTTAAATACACAACAACGGAAACAACGAAACGCTATTAAGTACAGTAGCCCCGAAACCCATGGGCGCACCCAGGGGGTGGCACTTGTGGCACCTGCCCCCCCCCCCAAAGAGTCTAGTTTTTAATATGTTATATTACTTTATGTGTATACTATGTGTGCATGTGTTGTGAGAGTAAGCAAGTAAAGTGTGTTCACATGTTTCTGAACATACTGCCGGTAAAGTTTAACGTATAAGAGCTTTGTCGAGAGCCGCCTGCCAGCAGTTTACATAATTTGTAATTTATTATGTCTTGTGTTCTCCCCC
>PNEQ01043471.1:6491-20751 GCA_003012365.1 Medauroidea extradentata | reverse complement strand
CTGCACAGCTGCCAAATGACGAGGCACCTGCTCACCAAGTGTCTGCACAGCTGCCAACGTGACGAGGCACTTGCTCACAAAATGTCTGCACAGCTGCCAACAAGACGAGGCACTTGCTCACCAAGTGTCTGCACAGCTGCTAATGTGACGAGGCACTTGCTCACAAAATGTCTACACAGCTGCCAACATGACGAGACTCTTGCTCACAGTCCCTGCACAGCTGCTCACTTGCTTACACATTTATAAAGATTCCGCGCATAAATACGTTAACACAAAAATGAAAACGCCCATTTAAACAATTAACGCCATCGAGGAAATTAGGTTTAAATGCTAGTGGACGACCTCACAAAGACAACGTTCATGAAATGTTCTTCCTTTAAGCACACATCTCTCACGACATTTTTAGAGCAAACATTTATTGACAGAAACGTGCACACTGGGGTTAACTCCAGTAGGTTAGTTTGCGTAACCGCCTGCAACGTGCATATATCATAGTCGTAGAAACGCCATGGCGGGCAATGTAATGTGTCCAGCAGTTTCCCAGGAGGCATCTGGAAGACAGTATAAATGCTTCCCTTCTACTTCCGCCAGTATGGAGATGTAAGCTACCCCCTCCCGCTGCTCCTAACAACGTCCTCTGGGAGCAAGATAGCACTTCCCCCCTCCCCCATCCGAGCTATCTGCCTAATGATCGTACATAGACTTGCTTTCAAGAGAGGAGGCCGCAGTGGCAGAATATTCTCACTGTTCTTCCGGCTGGAGCAACGCACGCCATTATACAACTACTGCGTCTACCATTATTTTCGATAACGTCTTTGATAGATTCTTGCAATGGAGATAAATGAATTAATTAAATATCGTGTCTATACGCCATTGCTGTGCTGTGTCTAGAGACTTGGAATAGTTCTAGTTTTCCTTTGTACACTAGCTAGAGATGAAACAATTGTTGGTTTATGTAACTTGTGCTACTGGACTTTGAATTATTTGACATATCCCGGAAGTCTCTTAGCCTGTAATGAGAATGTAACTAATGCAGGACATTATCGCTGTTGTCTTTTTGAGTACGCAGACGTTCTTGGAGGCTGGCCTAGAGGTCAACGACCCCGCGAATTGCCCCCGTATCTACCTATGTCGTCTCAGAGAACCAAGAATGAACCAGAAAAACTATAAAATAAAAGCCAAGCCGAACTTGCTGTAGAAACACACATAGACATTGGTGAACCGTGGGAAAAGTTGATTGTTTGCTAGGCTCCAACATGCTAAGTATAACACTGAAGGTTTTGCACCTGTATAGGCTGTAGTTTATATGAAGCACTGTGTCCCTCTTCAACTGACCCAATTAGAATTGTACAGTTTAAACACAGACGTGTGTGATTTGCCAGAAAACTGTTCACGCGTGCCACGATTGACATACAGTACTACAGGTTATTGGAGACTATTTATAAATAACATAATACAAAAAAAATTCCAAGACTATCAGTCTGCCTGAAGACGGGAGCAGATGTCAGCTAACTAAATAACTCGACTAACTCGTCTAACAGAAACTACTATGTTCTTCTGTGCTTTCATAGTTGCTTCCTCTACTCTTGTGTTTGTGACGTCATTATTGTATCATCCTGTTTTGTGTCTTACCTTTTCTTCCTTTTTGGTATTGTTTGTGCTGTCGTAAACAAAGTGGTCTAAGTTATTCCTGTTTTTTTTACTCGGTTATTTGTTTTTTCGTCTATTAGCATTTTCTGTGATTTGACGTATTTCTCTTGGAATTTTTTAGGTTGTATTATTTATGTATGTCTTCAGTCAATTCAACTATTTTCCCTTTTATTGTTTTTCTTGTTTGCACTAAGTTTTCTGAGACGACATTGCACTGCGCACACCGCAATTTTTCACTAAATCATTTTAGATATTTAGGAATACATTTAAAAAATAATGTAATTTAAGATTTCTGATGAAAAACATTGACTCACAATAAACTCCTTCGTTTATAACATCTGACACGTAATTTTAACATTATTGGATCATACATTATTCCTAAAACATCAGCATATTCCCGCCGTTTCATAGTCATCATGGAATGCACATAAAAGTTATTTAGTAAACCAGAAGACTTATGAATTGCGTTAAAACGCTATGCTGAGAAATGTTACGATTGATAAATGGAAAATTTAACAGTTGGACGAGACCCACCTGAACGGTATCAGTACATACCATCTTGTGCTTCAACTAGAACCTCCGTTACAAATATTGTAGTATGTTTCAGGCTCTGACAAGGGTAAAGGCATGCTTCGTACATGTTTTGTAGTTGGTATTTCCAGACTAAGCAACATTTCTGTAGATACCTACAAGAAAACACACACCTACTTCTTCCCGAAGACTATTATTGAAAACGAACAAATGCAGAGGAATTCTACCAATGTTATGAAACTTCAGAAGCCAACGTTTAAGCTAGTTTGTATCAAAAGGTTAGTTAAAACATTTGAAATCAAACTAACAGTAAAAAAATTTAGTAGCCGGAAATTGGAGTTATTAACACCCCTTGAAGTCTATCTTGTCTACAGTCACTGAGTTTAAGTGGGTTGTTAAGGCGGTGCTACACCGAAAATATTAACTGGAATTGTTCCAATTTTTTTTTTATTTGCACGAGGATGTAGTTCGTTTTGTAGGCATACATTGTTATTTATTTTATACTGTAATGAACACTTTTTAGCTTTCATACTTTTTTATAATGGCATGTCAAACTCCAAAATTGCATAAAATTATTTTGTACTAGAAAAGAAAACCAACTTTCTTACAGAAACGAAATAATTCGCACTGTAGAACAGTTTCACGGACTACGTCAAAATATGTATAAAACTGCATTGATTTTTTTTGTATTCTTGGAAAGTTAATGAATTAAAAAAAAATATTTCCAAATTTCTGAAATATTTTTTAAAATACAAAATAATAATATTAATAATAATAACAATGCTGTTTTTAATCCATGACACTGTTCTTCAGAGTTAGTTATTTCAGTTCTGTCAGTCAGTTTATTTCCTTAGTGTAATGTATATTATATAATAACAGGCGGAAGTTTCCGCGAAAGATGTTTGCACAACTTTGTTTCAATGCCTTACATCTTCAGCTGTGCTTCATTCTCCTGTGATTTGACGTTTTTACATTCACTTGTCTAAGGGTTCTAGTAATACAGATGTGAAATAACATGACAGTTCACTTCATACGGACCAACTTGGCCGCTTACAGGCTGTCCCAGGTGGTTGATACCAATCCCGTGTATGTTTGGTTCCTGTATGTTACTGCAGGTTTCCTATAGGCCTGGCTGCCGTCTAGCAGGGTAGCCACCTTACACTTGTTGGTTGTCAACATTTCTGCCTTGTTGCTGGCCAGCGAAGACATTTTGCTTGCGTGTGCGGCTGAGTTTGCCTTCCTGCTGACTATTCGCTTCTGTATTCCTAAATATTATGTGGTTCTGCCAATAACCTTATTCTCATTGGCACAGTCAAATGACAAACCACGCCTTATACATACACGCTGCCAATAACCATGTCGCAGAGCTGCAGATGTGTGACATTGAAACAAAGTGGTGCAACCATTTTCTCGCGAATATTTCCGGTTCCTAGTAGTACCTCTCAGTGTCTCAACTTTCCAGACAATATTTCAAACAAAAAGTATTGTATTCGACATTACATTTATTAAGAGCCTTAGCGTGAACAAGTATAGAGATATAAATGTTTAACAATGGTCTGTGTGGCTCAGTACTGTTCCTGCTAACGTGTTTGCTCAGCTCTGTGCAGCTGATATTATTGTACTTTATTATAGGCTACTTTTTAATCCATTATTCTATAGAATATTGTAATTTTTCGTAGTTATTTTATCTAGTACCTTCACTTTCTAAGAGTGACAATGTTCAGTTAAATTATTATTGCTCTGCTTATAATAGAACAAAGCCAAGCAAAAATACTTTATTTACGTAACTCATACATAACATGATTTTATCTACTTGACTTGCTGACATTTCTACTGACGTTATATCTTCTCAGTCTTACATAATGGAGAGTCAGGAACTTGTTTTTCATTTGTTTCGAACGTCACAGTTTTTACAAGGAAAATTATATATCGTGTACTATAGGCACGCTCTGTATACAGTATATTATCCGTCGACTTGTAACTGTACAAGGGGACATCACATACGGTTATCCTCCACGAATTAGTTCCGTACTGACTTGCAGTCATCAGAGGTGTGTCAGGCTAGCTGTCATCCAGTCAAAGAAGTGAAGGTAAAATATAGGCTCTTGACGTTCAACCTGTCCTATAATAAATGCTCGCAATACTTGTGCACCTAGGGACACAGCTGGCCTCACTTAATTAGAGACAGTTTGAATTCACAGTGTCACAATCGTCATTAGTATGGGTGGAAAACTGTGTAGAAATGCGTTACAACAATATTCTGCGAACTGCTATTAGTGGAGAAGCAGGAGATGCATTAGTCCAATCAGATGTAAACATACGAATATAGAAAGAACGTCGGAATTGTAAACGTTACAGTGGAACATATTAAGCCATGGTGGATCTCTCTATCTCTCTCTCTCAGTATGACGAAGTAAGCTAAAATAACAACATTTGACTTTTTAATGTATCACTAATTAATTTAAAAATAAATGGTACAGTAAATGTTTTCCAAATTAAAGTATTAAAACAGATTTTAAAATTGTTGACGGCCGCGACATTAACAGATGGATTACTAACTTAACAGGAAAAACATTTTGAAATATCTAGAGCGTGTATTTACATCTATATGCCGTTATTTGATAACAGTCTGAAGATAAAACTAACATCTATGTACCCTACTACAATATACGCCACTAAGTATTTGCCATTTCTAAAAAAATTTAAATTTGTTTTCATGTCATACATAGAGCCGCGAATTAGTTGTGAAAATATTTTTGCACCAGTTGATTTCAATGCCTTGCTTAAACTTGCTTAGTGGTTATTGGTAGAGCCACGATTTTGTCGCGAAAAGATTTTTGCCCAACCTTATTTCAGTGTCTCCTGTGCACATCGGCAGGTCTGCTTCATGATTATTGGCAGCGTGTCTTTGTTCAGACACATCTCTCATTTGACTGCACCAATCATAATAAGAGTATTGTGACTCCGTACGTCTGTGATTTGCCAAGACAAGTGAGAGTAAAATCATCGAATCACAGACGACGTAGCAGATCTGCAGATTTGCACATGACGCATTGGAACCAATGTTGCAAAAATCTTTTCGCCATAAAATCGTGGCTCTGGATATTGGCAATGTTACTTTGTATGAGGTGGCAGTTATTTCACTGTTTAATCAGTACACGGTTACTGCGACACCACAATGTCTGGCATTAGCTGAGTGTTATAAAACATCCAATCTATTACCACGAAGAAAAGTTGCAGGTGCGACCTAAGACACTGAGATAAGCTGGTGCAATAATGTGCGTGAGAATCAGAGGTGACTTCACATCGCGGGCCGCCAACTAGTTTACTCGCACACATCCTCTCGCTGTTATCGCAGGCCAAGCGGTTCTCGTATCTAAATGTCCACTCTAGCTGCTCTTATTACTGTAATCTTTATAATGTCTGCACTTTCTTACGGGAACATTCTGTTCAGATATCGTCCATAACACTACAATCATACAGGGAATCATGCATTTTTTAATTCAAACCATAAAATATCGCCTGTACTTAGGTAGGAAACAATGTTTTTCCCGAGTAGTTGCAGTGTTTGTCGAACAGAAGCGTCGCTTGCGTACTTATTGTAGGTGGCTAGAAGAGAGTGGCGTGGGGAGGGAGGGTGCTACTGCTGAGGTCCGAACCCGGCCCTCCTGAAGGCATCATGAACCTTGGCCAGTTGGTCTGCAGACAAGGGCCTTAGTGGAGACCTGCACGGACCTCCGTACAGACCAACAAAGTCCATAGCTGCCTTCATGGCTGGTACTCCATACATTCTCGTCACCTGCACAACAACACACAGAGGTGATAGTGTTGCCACCACGTGTCATCAGCGGGAACTATTTATACTCAAGTACTTTTATCTATGGACGGTGGGACCAGAGGGTCAGAGGAGGGGTTAAATAACCCGTCAATAATCTATTGTAAGGGTCAGTTTCTCAAAAGGCCTACCACATAGGCTCAGAAAATCTGAGTAGAAAACACTGACTGTTTATCGGCATTTTTTTCACTTGAACATGTGACTCCTTTCACGTAGATAATTACCAACTAAACACACGAATCCAATCTGTAGAGCGTAAAGTTTTAAACCGTGTGCACAATTCCCCCCCCCCCCATAATGACGAACACCATCCTCCACCCCGCCCCTTAACAAATGAAATATCTACAAATAAAATAACATCTCATATAATTATAGCCACTGATTTTTGTTCAAATTATTTTACAGCTACTTGTTTCAGTGTCATACAGGCACATCTGCAGCTGTGCTTCAAAGTTATTGGCAGCGTGTATTTGTGCACAAGCGTCAGTCATTTTACTGTGTTGATAAGAACAATGTTACAGCGCTGACTTGCGGGTAAAATTCCAAGACGTTGAGATTTAACCAAGTCCAATCGCTGACCTTGAAGCAGAGCTTCAGATGTACTTGTACGGCATTGGAACAAGTTGGTGCGAAATTATTTTCAAAAAAATTCAGTTCTTCTTTGTGTAATATTTATTGTGCAATATATTGTACCGAATACATTTGAACTTCCTCTGATGACTTTCTCCTCGGACAGAAATATCTACATCATTAAGTTTTAACAATATCTGAATTCAATGGGGAATTCCAGAAACATTCCCGCAAATAAAATAATACTTTTTTCATTACATTACTCGTACCACGCTTACTTTATTTGAATTACTTTCATTATTTAAGTAATTAATTTTTTTTTTTGCTGTGGATACCTTAAAAACGAATATAAAAATTGTTCGACAAAAAACATTGGGAGTAATATGTACAAATTTAAACTTAATTTAATAAAAACATGAAAGTAATTTTCACTGCTCAGTAGGTGTAATAGGGAGCTGCCGTCAATATGCATTACTTTCATTTTTGCTAAAACTTCGCTTTTAGGTAAATCTTCACACATTAGGGCATTGTGGACCGTGGAACATGACTTCTTTGGCAGTTTAAATTTGTCACCAATAAACAACTTTCATTAATATGGCTAGAAGAACTAAGAACTCAAATATTCATAATTATATTTCTTCTATCCTGGGTTAGTGGCTTGTATTCTTCAATACTGCATCAGGCGCATTTCGGGAAAACAAGAAATCTGAACAGTAGTCAGAGTCCTATGACGACCAACGTGTCAGCTGACGTCATAATAGGTCATAAGCGGAGCACGATACCAGTTTATTTAGATGTGCTATAATTGGTACTGTTGTGAGGAGAGTGTTCGCTGACGCATACCGTAGTTATGGTACAGAGGTGCGCGTGTTGGAAGCGCAGTAGGCAGACGTGGGTGCAGTGGCCTGCGACGAGGAGAAATTTGCTGTATTCGTTAAATTCAAAATGTAAAACATTGGATAAAGTAGTTAACTGACATTTATCTCTCGCTATTTACGATCTGTGTTTAACAAATGATGCAAATTTAGCATAAAAATGTTAAGCACATAATGTACATAAAATTGATTCACCTGAACACATTTTTATTTATGCTCTGAAACAAACACTACAACTTAAAAACCAATAATGTTTACATCAGGTATAATGTCGAATCTTAAAGGTAGATAGAGGGTTCACTTTGCAGGTGGCAAACGGGTGGGTGTAGGTTGGGTTGTACGTCTTGTTGCATTTTAAGATCGAGAAATGTAGTTTGACTCACAAGTTTTGAACAGTTACCGAAATGATTTGTGATTGTGCATCAGGATAGGGCTTCCTTCAAGGGATTTGGGCATTGATTGATTGTTCTTGCTACTAGTTGAAGTTTGAATTTTACCAGAGGTCATCTTTGCAGCTTCTTGGGAAAGAGAAAAGAAAAAAATTGTGGGAGTTTGTGTGGGGATGGAAACTCTCAGGACTGAACTTTCTGAGAGTCAACAAAATAAATGAGGTAAGGTGATTAGTGCATTTAGTGACTTTTGACCACTCGGTTAGACAAGTGTGATTTGTTTCCGGTAAAGATTTCCATTGTCGATTATCAACTTCTGAAATGTGTTTCGTTCCAATGTTCGCCACCAAAATTACAAGCCTTTTATGACATCATAAAGTTTCTTGAAGGCAGATGTCATAAGTAAGACATAATTCACGTTATGTCTCTGCCCTTTTTTGATCAAGAAAAAGGAAGTAAGTAAATACCGGTTGATTCTGGTCTACCGCAAGCTGAACCGTAAGAAACTTGTTGATCCTTTTCCCGTTCCGAATATCGATATGGGCTACCACCTCATGCCACTATCAAGGTCACGGTTTGAAACGGTGCAGAGAGAGTCTTTATAGCGCACATGATCCCCTGGGTATAATCGCCTTGTTTACATTCATATTTAAACATCAGCTTCTGTGACTTTGAGCTTGATATGCAGAGCAAAGTGTTGTGAGAGTGTACAATATTGTTTAGACAAGTGTGTAACAAGTATTAGTAACAGGACATACCATAGTGTTGGGAGTTAGCAGCCTCTGATGTAACTGCACAGCCTCTGGTAGTTTGGACTCTTTGTACAGTTGGTACACTCTACAAGCCTCTGCTCCTAGTATGTTGGCAATACCTCCTATACCACCACTGCAACCTGTCAGACATATTACAACATGTCACTTATAAACAATCTGCATAATGTACTATAAACATTATTTTATACCTCTGGATATCACCAAAAAAATATTTTTGTATAGTTTGTTCCTGTTAAAGATATCATACATTTATGTCACATTAAATTTTAGTTTTCAGAAATTAAAATCTTCCCACCACATGTCAAAATAAATGCTGATATATGACATGAGTAACACAGTGCTTATATTTTATTGTTCTCAAAATAAAGTGTCAGAGACCATAGATAAAATTCCTGTACTTAGTGGTTAAAACTTGTCGTTAGAGCTATGAATAGTGTTCACATTATTGTAAGTAGCCTATTTAAGCACAAATAATTAGGGGCGCCTGATTAATGCGGAAGTATATCTTGACAACTTAAGTTCATGACCTCTCTAGTGATTGTAGGATTACAGCTACATATACCTGCAACCACAGATGTTTGGTGCTGCAGAAACCTTATTCATATCTGTCCATTCAAAACGTCAAACCTGTGTTTTACTTGCTTTTCTGTTTGTTCACAAATTAATTTTCATTCCCTCTAATATTTCATGTGTGGAGGACAAACAAACATTCATATTTATTGTATGTTGGCATAAAAAGGTGTTCATTTGCTTATTAATACAGACGACTCCAAGATGGTAAATGTAACGTAACTTGCTACAACTCACAAGTCTCTTAGAAACAACTGTGTAATATGTTGTCCAGCTCTGTCATAACTGCGTCTCCAGTGAAGCAGAATATTTTCTATTCACAGTTCATGTCGGGCCCATGATTCTTGCCATTCTGTCATAGAGTTCTGGGTTGATGTGGAGGACAGCACACTCGCCTCCCAACAAATTGATCCGGGCCCGATTCCCAGCGGAGGACCCTGTTTCTTTGCACGTGTGTTACGAGGTTGACGATGCCGTTAACCAGCGGGTTTTCAAAGGGTTCGTTTGTTTCCCTCGCCCTTCACATAGCGTTCCTTCTTTACCACAGGCCTTCAATCCATTTCATTCTTCGAGAACGGTAGATAGACGCATATGCTTGAGTCTATGCACTAGACCGGTACAACCACTTCGGCTACTTTCACCTCTTCAATCGGCTACGTCCAGACCGAACGAGAGTCTGCGCTTGCACCGACATTTAGCACAACGCAGACTCGAGACGTTTCAGTGTCTCATATGAAATATTATAGTAGTTCTCTATCCTAACAAAACCGTCCTTCAAATCGACGCACAGACATTTTTGCCATTATAACTAACCTAAACTAGCATAGACTAACTTAATATAATTTAAGCTGTTAGAATAGACTACGAGCGGAAAGGGGATAATTCTGCGCAGAACGATAGTACCAGTCCAGCGCCAAGACTATCAGGGATAATACAATAACAGAATCTTAACTCACGTCTTTGAAACGAGAACCTTATTTCGCCGAAAACAAATTTATGACTACAGTTCACAGATACCTAATACCAACCACAGAACACGCATCGTGGAAAATTGAGAGAGACATTTCAGAATTATCATGTGAATAATATAATTTTGATCGTTTTAATTTAACTTTTCAATACATTAAAAAAACTAACTAACTTTAAAGGCATGGGTCACACGCTGTAGACGAATTTAACTAATACCGTTGTTGTTCCATTGCAACATTTATTTCCTATTGCGTAAGTTCGAAGGAGGAGAGAAACATCGGCAATGTATAGTTAATGATTTATTTAGCCAGTTATGTAATGTGTGTTAAGTATTTGAAATATATTTATCTGGTGTAGTACAGTGGTGCTTTGTTTATGTACAAGATAAACTATGGTGTAAGGTAAGATACTTACTGAGACTACTGACAGGGAAGACACAAAAAAAAATTACACGACATTAAACAAAGAAATTCAGTTGAAATTTGGTGAATTTAATTACTGTAGGAAAATAATTTCAGAGACAAGGCAAATTACTAAAAGCCAAGAAAATAATTATTATTAATGTATTTTCAATAAATCAAAATCAGTTTTGGTTTTTACCAGTGTTTACCAATGAAATAAAAAAAAATTAGTAGGTATCTTTAACAGCCAGTCTTACTTAGTCTTTCAAATTAATACATTATGTCCACTGTACACCAAAATACTTATTAAAATTATGCTAGCAATCTTGTTAAAACATTTGATACTTAGCAATGAGACTCTTGATGTGGAAACTATAGATCTCAGGTTTTTAATTACAGGTATATAATGTTTGATAGTTCTTTAGAAAGGTGTAATTTAGGTCCAGAATTCCGTGTGACTTATTAATGTTAGTATTTTGTGGTGGCGCGATGGCTACAAAAAAAGTATAGACTTAGCTGAGGCGTCTTCAAGCTGAAGTTCTGGTATATTAGTATGCCTTCAGGCACACCAGAGTTCTGTAGACACACTGCCGACGTCTTCCCTAACGACCCACGGGTCGGTGCATTTACAGTCATTGCACTCGCGTCACTCGAGATTCCGCGGGCGTCTACCTAAGTAAACATTACTCGGCAGCCGTGGCGCAACTCTTCCAAAGCTCACGTCTTCGCCTTAGGCGACCTGGACGTTCAGATCGTACTCGCAAACATTACAAAAATATTAAAATTCCTCAGGAATAACGCCGACTGGGCCCAGAACATTACAAAATTTCTCTCGGCGAATTGGGATCATTGATACACTTCAAATTGTCGCGCCGAGAGCAGTTGCTATGGTTACAAAATCAACAGTCATAGAGAAATGAGAAAGTGGCCCACAATAATTATAGGTCTGGCTCCAGGCCACGGTCGTAGTATGAACAGGTCTGGACACTCGCCTGGATATTTGACCCCCTTGTTGTTTGGCTGTAGTTCACCAAGTTACCGAGAATATTGTGTTTTATTGGCGCTGATGTTACGGCGGTCGGACTAAACTCCGTCCACTTCCTTTCCGCTAAGATAAACAATTTATCAAAACGTATTTTTCATCAATTTATGAAATACTTTCTTCGCTCACAAATTTAAGAAAATGCTGCAGCAATCTTTATTTACTTCATAAATTTAACAATGGAAAAAAGTGGACGGAGTTTGAGTCCGACCGCCCGGAAAACAGCGCCAAAAAGTACGACATTCTCGGTAACTTGACGAACCACAGCCAAACAACAAGGGGGTCAAGCGAAATTCATTGGTAGATAGGCGAGTGTCCAGACCTGTTCTTCTACGACCGTGCTCCAGGCAATCAAATAATATTTAGACAAGTGAAAATTAGTTAATAAACCAAGAATACACATAACTATTGAAATTATGATCATCAAAAATAAATTAATATTCCTGCACTGGAAAAACCATGGTAAAATAATAAGTGACTTACATATGATTAAATACAAAATTACCATTAAATAAACGTTAAATATTAATGACACTAAAAATATTAATAAACACACAAACTGTTAGCAGTGCACGTTACAGTTACAAGGGCCTATACTGACGCCTACGTCAGTCCAGCTCAGAAGTCTTTCAAATATGACGTGTGATGCCCCGCCCTCTGCCCCCTTCCCCAATCAGTACTCTTTATTACCGATATCTCTGTTGCAATTTGCTAAACAACAGTTTGTTCGAGTTGCGTCCACTGAGCATGGCACAGTTATGCTAGAAGCACAATAGTGTGACAAACGCAACACGAATAAATAACTCGTCAGCTTCAAGGCTTCTGTGACGTCAGCGTGACAAAAATTGGGGGTTGCAACACGAATTCCGGATAAAAAATGTTTCTATTTTATTCGCGTTGCGGACGCGACAATGCTGCTGAAAAACGGAATTTAAGTGTGTGCTCAAATATTGTCGAAACTGGTGTGCGGGTCTTTAATTGCGTTTAATATTTTTTGGGAGAATTTTGTTTGTTATTATAAGGAAATCGTAAAACTTATAAGCACATTTGTAATTGTTACGTTATTTTCACACTTTGGGAATGCCAGTGGATATTTAAAATATATTAAAAATAAATGAAAAAAATTGAAGTACTGTAAACGTCTATAGCTGTCGTACAAGAGTTTACTATGTACTATAGAGAAATAAGGATGTTACTAGATCAGTATCTCCATGTATGGCTTCTCGTGAAGTATTTGAAGCCGGTTAGTGAATGTTACATTATTACGCTGAGACATTTTGACATTATTAACATATGTTTTTAATCTTAAATGTTAATGCAAGAAAGTTAAGTACGGTAACTAACATAGGTTAACTACTTATTTGCTTGAAACAGGGACTTTATTACGAACTAATCTCATAACGATAAGTTAACGAACAGGATGTCGCCTTGATGTGTCAGCCAAAAAGATGTATTCATGTGTGTCCCATATATTTCCATAGGCAGGGGGCCACTCCCTGGTTATATCTAATATTAATACATTTGACCAGATAAGCTTGAGATTACAGCGCCAGCGACAAGATGGCAGCAGATATGCCGGGTAATTTAAATATGAATTGTATGGAAATATGAGAATTTAGAATTTGTATTAAACGAGTTTATTCTTTTTAACACGTTTCTATAAAATGCTATAGTCACGAAGTCATACAGATAGTAAAAACTTAAAGCCATTAGTTTAAAATATGTTCAGTAATATACATATAAGAAATAATACTGATCAGATTTATTTTCGTTATGTTTTTAAGAAATACTCTTGGACAAATTCGTTAGTAACATTTAAAAAGTCATTACATAATAATCTGTAATACCTCTAATACAATACGTGTACGTACGTATCGTTAACTGTTGAATTTAAAATTTTTTATGACTTTGCAACAAGAGTGTTTCACAAATACATACATGTCAAAAAGAATAAAATTAATATTTGATACACGTATATATATTGTGACGGTGTCAACTTGACATCAGCGGCAGTTAACGTTTCTGGTTACGACGCAGTTTTTTTTTCCCGAGTGGAAATTTCCATGGACATACTTTCGCCTAGTGCATAACTATAGTTTAATGGAGGTTACCTGGTAGTTGTGTGCGATGGCATGGATTCCCATGATGTATTGTGAACAGACTTGAAATGTTACGTTAAACTTTAAAAACTCCGCACCGCACCTTCACAATTTCCGACGTCCGTCCTGGGTCCCTGCCAGTAGAAAATAGACGCGTGTGCTGTTGGAGTGAGCTGTGACGTCGGTAGAGAGGGGAAATGGCGAGGCAGCAGAGGGAGGGAACATTGTGGTGATCCTTCAGAATTTGGAAGAACTTCTGGTCGCTTAAGCACCAATCACCGATGCGCCACGTGTTTTTGTTCAACAGACTTTCGTTCAAACCAAGATCCCACCACCATTTTGAGAAAGTAGGGGAACGAGAGTTTCAACTATAAATGACCGGATTTTTGCTGGGTTCGGCAGACAGGCTTGGGGATTAACGCTGCTTAAGTTAAGTATTGAGTTGTAGCCATAGTATGGCTAGCAGGTTAGGCTTAGCTGTTGGCGTATTTAATATTATATTTATTATGCCCTGAGTAAAAATTGCGTAGGTACCTTCCTAGTTCTATGCCATGTT
>PNEQ01043470.1:0-20453 GCA_003012365.1 Medauroidea extradentata | reverse complement strand
AGTTTACATGGTGTAGCAAAAAATTGCATTTTATTTGTTTTCTTTTATAGAGTTTTATTAAATAAATATAAAATTAAGCAGGCGATTTCCAGTACGATTTCGAGCTGTGGTTGGCAACATACAATCGTTAGTTAGGCCAAAACCGCCTAGAAAATAAGACACAATGCTTAACCTGGTAGTGCTAACTCTGTCCTTTATATGCTCCTTAGCTACAAATACAGCTAACCAGCACAACTAAATAAACAAATAAAATGCTTCACTGCAGCCATTCACAAGCTGATACGTCATTGCATGGTTCCCACATTTACCTTAACCAATACTTAGCAAAACAAAATATTAAAGTATGTTGATATAAACACTTCATATTTAATCACCACTCAAGAGTGAACATTAGTTCAGTTTAATGCTGCAGATTTCAATAAAATTTTGTTTACAGTTTTATATAGTCACTGTTGTCAGTACGCAATTTCAAAAATTTCCCCCGCATTTTAATTGACACATTAAACTATAAATTTTAATAATTTTAAAGTTGTTTAATTCATAACTGTAAAAAGTCTAATGTCTGATGAGCTAATTGTAAAACAAAATTGTAAAACAAAATAAAATTTCATTGTCACAGGTGCAATATTTATATTATAAAATAATTAAATTGTAAACCTCTGCATAATTTAAAAGTGCAGTCTTGTATAAAGTCGCCTCTCACACATTACTAACGTATTGCAGACAGATCACCTTATGCCGACACAGACACAAATCATCACGGAATAATTTATCGCCTAACACATGTCGGAGCTATATATGGGAAAGCTGGAAAACCATCAGCTAATGGCATTAAATTTTCACACGAAGTGAGTGCAGATGTCTGGAAAATTACTTCCACTTAAATAAATACTCCATAAATCCAAACGGAAGTTGTTCAACTATCTGCAACAAGAAAGAATTCTGCATCGTTTGGTACCTAATACATGTCTGTGCACTGTCTAGAAAGTCGTAACGAATGTCAGTTAAAAGTCCAATTTTGTGCTGTTTTCGCCATTTTGCACACAGCCGGTAAAAAATAATATGCTCTGAAGAGTGCTGCCAAGATGCAAGCAATGAAGAAAGCCATGAAATACGTCCAGCAGGTAATGGAAGAGGGAAGGACGAGATAGCAGCGCTAAGCCGCTTATCTCTTCCCAAGATCAGGAAGGCTAGCAATGCCGTACTACCTGGTTTCTCTGGCCACTGAAGGATCGTCACAAAAGAACAAGGAGGGGTCGTCACTTGGTTCTAAAGACTCAAAGCCAATTCTACCTGCCAGTATTTTATCGATTCCTCGGCTATAATCTTTGAAATATTTATGAAATGATAAATGTTTTATTTATTGAAGTTTGATTTTGAAATATTTTTGTTACTTGATTTTATTAATACATATGTATTATGATTACGAGCACACTATTAATGTTTAGAAAAAAAATTCTTAGTCATTATCCAGCCACCTTGAATTTGACTTTTACGAATTTTTTGTGTATTGGCGAAACATGTAAAACAACAGAATCGTAAAGCCAATTTTAAAAGTATACAACAGTGCATAGCAGGGGCGGATCTACACTTTTGATCTGGAGAGGGTCAACATTTGCATGAATTAAACAGATGAAGGTGGGGGTCAGTGCGTTCTCTCCCCAGGAAAATATTTTCAAGGTGTACAATTGGGCTATTTAAGCATTACATATTCTGTACCTAAAAATATTAAATAAACAATTACTGTTGCAATAGTGTGATTTCTATTTATAGATTATTTTGTCTTCAGCCTGTAACTTAACTTTTCGATTTTTTTTTGGACGGGGGTGTCATGACCCCCTGTAACGCCCCTCTGGATCCGGCCCTAGTATGAATGCCCTTATTCTGAGTTTGTCGTTATAGCCAACAGAACGAACGTTGGTACAACTTAACATGTGTTTCGGGGATATTTTTCTCATACAACTTAGGCATTGTTGAAAAACAAATCGTTTCTAGAAACATGTCTACAATTTTCACTATCATAACCTATTATTTCATTCACATTTATATGTTACTGTGTAAGACGATTCATCATTGTAATTGTGGGAACATAGTATCAATAGAGCTCTTTGATGGAGGGAAATGGAGAAGCTATTTAAACTCGTAAATTTGTGCAAAAAGTTTTCTAATTATAATATTGTAATACAACATTTCTTATTTAATTGATCTTGCGTCAACCATTACTATCATAGAGAAGTGCAATATTTGAAATAAATATGCATATAATAGATTATTTATATTGTATTATAGCTTGCGACACCCAGTGGCATCATAGAGAAATAAAATGTTGGTATTAAATATATGCACGGTAGATAATTAAAATGAATTATATATCATAGTGATGATTATCACTTAAGAGAAATGTAATATTTAAAATAATGTGTGTGAACATTTAGTTTCTTATGAACATAGAGCCTCTTTGAAGAGCTCCGTGGCTGAGAGGTTTTAGCGCAAGGGCGTAGAAGATAATTTTTAATAAGTATGTCAGGATCGAATCTTTGACGTGTCACTAATTTGTTAATTTATTTTATTTTTGGCCATGTATTCTATAATTAAAAAAAACTTGGTTTTGTTTAATATTTTAGCACCAATCAACGAAATAATATGCCAATAACTAAACCATACAATCATGTGTTCTCTCATATATAACATACTTAAGTTTTATACGTTGGTTGCGCACTATGGATGAGCCGTAGCTTTTTTCCGAGGTAAGTTATTATGTACAATACGATTATACACTGCTTTATGGAAACAAATAATTGAAAGACGCTTACGTGGCCTTAAATAATATTTGACTGGGAGACTCTTGTACGTAACAATAGTAACAAATCCAAATATATTAAAAGAATAGACATGCTTAGCAGTAATATGAGGAAAGGAGCAAATTAAAAAATTGTAATACAAAGCTTTGCATTCTAAATTAAGAAAATTATGTAGCGCGTGCTCTAACGCTCAGCCACACTGACACAACCGTTAAATTCGCTATTTGATAATAATTGCCACGATAAAATTTAAATTTCTCTTTGTAATAGTTACTTAAGTACAGTAGAACCCCGATTAAATGAACTCGGGAATAACGAAAACAGCAATTTAACGAAAGGATTTTTAGGAACTACGAAAAAATAACCAAAAACGTATGAAATAACTAAGAAACTTTGATAAAATAAAATATACAAAGTGTAGTGTAAGTCTATTAAAAATACGTTTACTGGCTGCAGCATAACTATTTCTCTCCATAGTGTTAAACCATTTGTCAAGAAACAAAAAAAAAATCATTAAAATTCACTGAAAACTTCGGCCGCGGGAGTGATTTTGAGCTGAGCGTGCGCGGCCGAGCAGAGCCGGCCGAGTGACTGACTCTGTGTTACGCAACAAACGCGTGCCTAGATCCTCTCCTCATCCGGGTGGGCGGCTGGCAAGTGAACGAACATCTAGATACCCAGTCCACACAGCGTGGCAGTGGACAGTACGGGTACTAATTCACAGATCGTGTTTCGCATCTCCGTCAGAATGAGCTACTGTGTAACGTGCTTTACCGCCTAATTCTTTTGTCCCGTGATAAAACCAGTGTATCTATAAAAAGAAATACGTTATGTTATTTATGCAGATTTTTTACAATGAATTTATTAACGTAAATAATATGTTTCGCCAATACTAAAAAACACTTGAGTGCAAAATATTTTTAGGCGGGCAGCAACCAGTTTGTTTCACGAGCGCGGCGGCCTGTAAGTTACAATGGCCATCGCTGCGCGTAGTTATTAATTTACTGTTATCTCACAAACTTTTACTTCAGTTTTCATGGCTTTTTTTTAAAATAGAAATTTCCTAAAATTTCTTGGAGGGGAGGGAGAGAGACGGAAATAAAGACGACTCGGTGGTGTTTATCATCACTTCTCACGTGTTAAATGTGCGCGAGCGGGCGGCCTAACTCACCGGACACGCGCTCGGCTGGACAAGTGTTCCGCTGCAGTTTTTATTAAAGTTCTTTAGTAGATTTTTTATTTTACGGCCGCGGCTTACCTATTGATGGTAACTGCGGTATGTTGTTCTTGTGGGCTATCATACTTTCTAACAAGCTTACCTCCATTTCCAACGAAAAATGCCCGAGGATTTAATTTTTTTGGGGGATGGGGGTAAACAATTTAAAGTTGGATTTAACGAAACATCGATTTACAGTAAACATTTTCGGGTCCCATGGCATTTCGTTAAATCGAGGTTCTACTGTATAACGTGTTTCTGGCATTATAAAATTCATTTACGTACATATCAAATATTTATAATGAACAAAAGTAGAATGTACACTATTTCGCACGTATCAGCTGTGGAGAGCTTGCCGACTGTTTTACGTTTCACATATTTGGTTAAGATAAGGTATTAATATTTTCTGTAAGAAAATTATTATGATTTACTGGCGTGAGCAATCAACACTAAAATGATCTCACATATCGGCCATATTTTATGCCGTTTCGACTGTATTTGCTTGTTTCGAAGCTACTGTTCTAATTACGAAATGAGAGCCGGCAATGATACTCAGCATCGAATGTGAAGTCACGTCATCTGCAAACTTAGAATACGAAACTGTTGAAACCAAATGAGAGTCAATAGGTAGCAATACATTTATTAGCTACGAATAACTCAAAGCTCTAGCTCTGGACAGCTCAATGGCACTCTAGAAAGAATTATTGGTTTGAAGCGAGAACATTAAGGGTTACCAAGATGCTATCAGTAACTTAGAATAGATAACCAATGAAATTTCTCGAGAATCATTATTTCACTATCGAAAAGTCGATTGCGAGAAACCTGGAATAGTGTCTTTGAATCGCCGCGGAGGAAGTTGGCGTGCTAATTACGCAGCCACTGTGGTTCCACATTTTAGAACTGCGTATCAATTAATTGACTAGTATATTTGACAGCTGAAACAATTTTGATCAACTACTAATTTCATTTGAATAACCTTATAATATGTTTTATATTCCTTCGACCATACTTTTCCATAGCCGTGTAGATGTTTCGCCAGATGTACTAGACTGGCTTGAGAGAGTCTTCACGTTTGAAGAAAGGCTTGGAATTACACTTACTACACTGGGAAAGAAAATGTTTTGTGGGGAACATGAATTTTTTTGCGGCAGTCAAGAAATGGTTTGCTTGTGGTTACAGATTAATACAGGTACTAATAACGAGTTTAGTAAATGAATAAACATTAACAATGTTATGCATGTCAAAACTGTACTTTTAACCCCACCTCGGAGTGCAGCAATGTCTTAATTTACCACTATGTGTTATGAATGTGTTTGATACTATGTTTACTATTTTCTTTTCTTGAACATATACTCGCAACATCACATTTATTCACGGTCAAAAATAAAATTCATTTCCCATCACACAAATTCACAAAAATTAGATTTAATTAGACTGCTTATGTATACCTAACGTACGGAGAACTTACAGCATACTTCCAAATATATCTTGCAGCAGTGTATGATTATCCTCGTAGTAGTGTCTCACCGTTCATTAATATGACAAAGGCACAATATGAACTAGAACAGACTGTGATGTATGACACTGAATTTAAGCCTCCATAATTCTACAATGTGAATGAAAACACCTTGGAAACAACATTTTAAAAGAATCGCCAAGAACTACGAAATGGAAATTTCACATTACATTTCTAAAATTTGTAACTTACACGAGTAGTTTAATATGTATTTGAAGTTCGAAAGCATAGATTATTTCACCATGTGCAAATAACTTGCAAGCAGCTAGTCAAATAGTCAGAAATCAAGTCAAAATATTTTTACATAAAGTACGAAAAGTTGGTCTCCCTCTCCTTTCCTTGCTGGCTCTCTATAATAAAATAGAATTCAAATACCTGCAGAATTTTTACAGTACTGCATCTGTTTGAGGCTAAAGCAAATATATTTCCTGTACATAAACCGCTTTGAAAATATACTTACAGTTAACAAGTAGGCCCTAGTTCCTTCTCAATTCTGTAAGTGAAAGTCACCGCAGTATAAGGTATAAATTTTATGTAAGAAAAAGTAAAGGTTTCCCTCATAAGGGTAGTAAATATTATTCATAGATTGACAAATTATCCAGAAATTTATTTATTACAGTGTGAAAAAATGTTACATCTTAATTTTTATTAGATGGTCATATAGAGTCAACCATATTAGTTTATCATTGAATATTTATTTATTTAGTGTACAGCGTTTAGAAAAATATTAACAGCGCTTTAATAACACAATAACATTTTCAATATATTTTCAACAATATGCTAAGACTCCTTTGAAAGAATTGTGCAATGGGAGTGCATGACTGGATTTATTTACTTGGACATACTCCATTGCGAAATAAATGACTGTCAAAAGAAAACTAAAAATAAGACAAGAAAACATAAATAAGCAGAGTATGCTTTAGTCATCAGGATACATACACAACATGAAATTCCAAAAACTGGAATCTGGTCAGATAAAGCAAGGAACAAACAGAAAATAAAAGAAATAACCAGAATATAAAAAAATATATAAAAATAGCTAAGTTGACATGCGACTCAACGATGAGACGAAACAGAAACACAAACAGAAATACAGCAAACAACAAAACAATGAGACTAAACAAAACACAAAGATGTCAGACACAAACAGAAAAAACAACAAACGACACAAATGATGAGACTAAACAAAACACAGTAGTTTTCCAAACAGTCAGTATTAACGACATTTCGGGAACTGGAATCTGTTCCCGTCATCAGGTAGACACACAGGGTTCAGGAACACAAGTGCGACTGATGAGGAGACTGGAAAAACCATGGGTTTATATAGGGTAAAGCCCCTTATCGTGCTCAGCCAATGGGAGACGAGCTGTCTCCTGATTGGTCGCGCAGCATGTATTGGCTCTGATTGGTTGTGGTGGGTTGATTATTTGTTTTTATTTTGAGCTGTAAATTTGTTTCTCATTTAATCATTGGGATCCACATATTTTTTAATTCAATGCTCTGTGTGACTGAAAAAATTGTTATTGCTAATAATAAAGGCTGGTTCTTTTATTTTTCTTTTAATTTTGTCAGTTTCCTGTGTAAGTGGTTTAGATTCTTCCCAAAGGATTTTGTCACTATTTTCCCATGCATGTTCGGCCAGTCTAGATTTTTGTGTTTCACCTTTTTTGCAATTGTTTTTATGTTCTTTTATACGGATTGATAGAGCTCTGCCAGTTTCACCAATGTACATATGGCCGCATTCGCAGGGTATCTGATATACACAGTTGTAAGTTTGTAATTCTTCTTCCGTGGCTGGTTTCACCCTGGTAACCATACTTTTAATGGTTGTTTTGGATCGGAATGCTGTTCGAAGTCCGTATTTGTTTCCTAGACGTCTTATTTTTTCAGAAAGGCCTCGAACTTACGGAATAACTAGGGTTCCTGATGGTTTTTCTGTTTCTGTGGGCTTGAGTGTTCTGTTTGGTTTCATGTGCTGTTTGATGGTGTTTGTTGGGTAACTATTGGCTGTGAGTTCTTTTCTTATTTGGTTGTGTTCTTCAGCTACGGATTTCTTGTTGGAACAAATAATCTCAGCTCTATTGGCTAGTGTGCGAATTATGCCAGTTTTTGTGCTTTTAGGCTGGTTGGATGCAAAATGTAGGTATTGGCTTGTATGTGTAGGTTTCCTGTATACTTTGGTTTCCAGACTGCTGTTTTCCCTGCTAACTAGTACATCCAGGAAAGGAATGCTGCCATTGGTTTCTTTATCATAGGTGCACTTTATTGATGGCCTCAATGAGTTTAGAAAGTTCACAAATTCCTTCAGGGTTTCAGGCCCGTGTTGCCAGATAGTAAAAGTGTCGTCTACATAACGGAGACAGATTTTAGGAGGGCTATTGCTTTGGCTAAGTGCTTCCTGCTCAAAGTTCTCCATGAATATGTTTGCCATGAATGGTGAAAGTGAAGAGCCCATTGCCAGGCCGTCTGTTTGTTTGTAGAAACTGTCATTAAACTGGAAATATGTTGTGGTTACACAGAGGGTAATCATTTCCATGATGGACGGAATTGGTATGTGTCACCGCAACATATTTCCAGTTTAATGACAGTTTCTACAAACAAACAGACGGCATGGCAATGGGCTCTTCACTTTCACCATTCATGGCAAACATATTCATGGAGAACTTTGAGCAGGAAGCACTTAGCCAAAGCAATAGCCCTCCTAAAATCTGGCTCCGTTATGTAGACGACACTTTTACTATCTGGCAACATGGACCTGAAACCCTGGAGGAATTTGTGAACTTTCTAAACTAATTGAGGCCATCAATAAAGTTCACCTATGAGAAAGAAACCAATGGCAGCATTCCTTTCCTGGATGTACTAGTTAGCAGGGAAAACAGCAGTCTGGAAACCAAAGTATACAGGAAACCTACACATACAAGCCAATACCTACATTTTGCATCCAACCAGCCTAAAAGCACAAAAACTGGCATAATTCGCACACTAGCCAACAGAGCTAAGATTATTTGTTCCAACAAGAAATCCGTAGCTGAAGAACACAACCAAATAAGAAAAGAACTCACAGCCAATAGTTACCCAACAAACACCATCAAACAGCACATGAAACCGAACAGAACACTTAAGCCCACAGAAACAGAAAAACCATCAGGAACCCTAGTTATTCCGTATGTTCGAGGCCTTTCTGAAAAAATAAGACGTCTAGGAAACAAGGACTTCGAACAGCATTCCGATCCAAAACAACCATTAAAAGTATGGTTACCAGGATGAAACCAGCCACGGAAGAAGAATTACAAACACACAACTGTGTATATCAGATACCCTGCGAATGCGGCCATATGTACATTGGTGAAACTGGTAGAGCTCTATCAACCCGTATAAAAGAACATAAAAACAATTGCAAAAAAGGTGAAACACAAAAATCTAGACTGGCCGAACATGCATGGGAAAATAGTGACAAAATCCTTTGGGAAGAATCTAAACCACTTACACAGGAAACTGACAAAATTAAAAGAAAAATAAAAGAATCAGCCTTTATTATTAGCAATAACAATTTTTTCAGTCAACAGAGCATTGAATTAAAAAAATATTTGGATCCCATTGATTAAAAGAGAAACAAATTTACAGCACAAAATAAAAATAAATACTCAACCCACCACAACCAATCAGAGCCAATACATGCTGCGCGACCAATCAGGAGACAGCTCGTCTCCCATTGGCTGAGCACGATAAGAAGCTTTACCCTATATAAACCCATGGTTTTTCCAGTCTCCTCATCAGTCGCACTCTTGTTCCTGAACCCAGTGTGTCTACCTGATGACGGGAACAGATTCCAGTTCCCGAAACATCGTTAATACTGACTCTTTGGAAACCTACTGTGTTTTGTTTAATCTCATCATTTGTGTCGTTTGTTGTTTTTTTCTGTTTGTGTCTGACATCTTTGTGTTTTGTTTAGTCTCATCGTTGAGTCGCATGTCAACTTAGCTATTTTTATATATTTTTTTATATTCTTGTTATTTCTTTTATTTTCTGTTTGTTCCTTGCTTTATCTGACCAGATTCCAGTTTTTGGAATTTCATGTTGTGTATGTATCCTGATGACTAAAGCATACTCTGCTTATTTATGTTTTCTTGTCTTATTTTTAGTTTTCTTTTGACATTCATTAATTTCGCAATGGAGTATGTCCAAGTAAATAAATCCAGTCATGCTAAGACTCCATTCGTTTCATCTTATTTAAAATTTTTGCTGTAATAATTTTACAGTAATTTCATCTTTGGTACTTTAGCTATACAGTGAAACCTCTATCTATTGAACCCCCATCTATTGAATGTCCGTATCTATGGAACACTTTCTGTGGTCCCATTTCTTATTTGTCTGTATTTCAAGTCCACATCCATTGAATGTCTGTTAGTATTGCAATTTTTTGTCAGTCCCCTAAAAAAGGTTGGATAGAGGTTCCACTGTATTTCTGATCAAACTAATGTGTGTTGTTAACATCACAGACTCATTATTATACGCCAGTGTTCGTTATTACATCCTTTAGATATTAAATTATTTTAAAACAGTTTACAATATGAAATTAAACAAGCGGATTATCGAGATCTTGGCGTTACACTTGACAGCAAAATCTACTTGGAGACAACTTAATTAATATCTCTATAAGAATATTAGGTTAATTCCAGTTTATTACACATCTTGCACCAACGCCTGACTCTTTGTTGTACTTGTATTATTGTTTAGGTTTAAACTAGTATACTGTTCAGTAATTTGAAACTCTATTTCAGCTACTGATTATAATATTTTGAAAAAAATACAATTAAACATATATATATGTCTTATCATTAACATATTGTCAATTACAATTCAAAATTTTACTACAGCAATGAGAAAAAAAATTCACCACACAGATTTTAGAAACAAGATGGTTTACATACATGATGATTTATTTTTTTATCAATTTTCTTTTTCATATCCCTCGTGTTTTGCCATTAGCAAACACGCGTACTACTTTATTTAGCATGGCTGTGGCCGTGTTTCAAAGCGTGTGCTATTGACTCCGACTTTACATTTTCAGCATGTGGAATCAATGTGCCTAATACTCAGGCCCAATGAAGCTGTGTTCCTGAAATGACAGTATATAATTATAAATACTATTACTTCTATTGCTACCGTTATTATTTCCTCGCTTCTTGCACAGTGTTGTGTAATGTCACTACGTAGCACAACACTCCTTTGAACACTCCATGCAAGTCACTGGTAAAAATTTTGTGACTAATACTTTTGTATAGTTTAAATAGCCTACTTCCACAAATTATATTTCAAATTTTTAATGATGCATTTTGGCAAAAGTTATAATAATGTGTGTTTTCAGTGAATCATTGATAACAGTAAGACCCTTTCAGAGTATGTGGTCAATAAATAAACGCTAAAGAAGTCAATGATAAGTATGGTCTAGGATTGTTGATACTTTTTTTGCATATTGGCTTCAAAAAACATACTACACTATATGTACTTCATACATTACCGTATTTTACGTATGATGCTCTCTTAACACAATGTTTTCTGATTTTTCGACATTCATTCCGTAAGGAGTATGAAAATTAAACAGGTCTATATGAACCACAATATCTCTTAAACCAGTCGAAATACTGACGTTATTTTGGCTTAAAAATTATGCTAACATAAATACTTATTCAAAAAGCAATTGCAGGACGTTTCGAAATTCGACATGGTAAGGATTTGAAAAGACGAAAAATATTCTCCCAAAAATCAAGGAGGAATGTGGAAACATAATTTGTATGTCCTTAATTTTTGCTGTACTTTTGATACATGGAACTTGCAGAATACAGTAAAACCCTGTTTAGACATTTGTGAAGGGACTTTACACCACAAACTTCTAAGCTGGGAAAACATATTAAATGGGAAAACTGATTTTAAAACTTAAGTCGTTACTGTTGTAGGTGCAGTCTATATTAAATTTTATTTCGGAGTCGCAAGGACAATTTTATGTACAGTAAAATCCCTTATTTACACTTTTCAGGGGGACAGAGCAAACAAGTGTAAATAGTGGGAAGGGTAAATTAATGGAAATCTCGTAAAACTCATTCAGCTTACATTATTTAGTGCTTTTGTTTTAATGTTTAAAAAAACTCTCTTCAGGTAAAAGCCAAGTGATAGTATACATGCAAACAATGCATTTATCATATTTTGTAACATAAAACTTGGTATAGTTTAAGTGACCAATATTGGAATTGAATATACTGTTATGGTAAGATTCATGGTACGCGCACATGCCATTTCAAGAGAACGCCTTGAAATATTAATAAGAGATCTTATTATTTTTTTTTACTGTTTGGTTAACACTGTTCAGCATTTTACAAATTTTCTGCAATGCTATCGCGAATTTAGACAGTTACAGTACACATTTGAAAGGGGTGGAAAGTTCTTTACTCAGGTCAACAAATGTTTCCACGAACTCGTCACACTTCTCCATGATCATCAATTGTTTTATCGATAATGCCTATTTTTTTTTATTATATTACCATTATACAACCATTTAAACATGCTGCACTAAAATGGAAATGACTTTAAAACACATCTTTTCATAATGTAACATTTTCAAACACGTTTCGCAAAGTTTAGGTTATTTATCGTTTGCGTAAACAAAGACAAACAAACGCACGTAAAGAGATCAATGTTGCCAATGCAGGTGCGGCAATCAGTAGCATTCCATACAATCGATAGTGCTAGCTGCGGCAATTCTCTTGCCGCCATCTTGAATTTTTTGTGCCGTGAGCGCAAGCATTACAAGCGATCACGGTCAATCTGATACAGGTTTGCAAGTGATCACCAATGGCGGATTGTATTTATTCTTGTTACGCGCATGCGTTGGCCATCCTGAGTGTACCTGCTCGCTGTCCGTGGAACGCTACATCACACGTCAGTTATCTATGATGACAGTACAAAAACGTAAACAAATGCGGTATTTATCTTGCAGTTGCAGTTTCTTTTCAGTTTGTTTACTAAAGAAAATCGCGTACATTACTTTTAAAAAAATTACGTTTTTTTTTTTTTTACAAAAAGTTGACCGTATTACGCTGGAAATCAGGTACGTGGCAAAACATAATATGTGGGAAAATTAACCATGGCTCTTATGACAAAAGTGATGGGAGCAAAACGAACCAAACGACTTAGCTGGGAAAACGTATCTCGTGGGAACGTTTTAAGCAAGTTTAATTATAGTTTATTTTCTATGTGAAGTGTACAGTAACTTTTGTAAATGTTTAAAGAATAGCAGGCGAAGCCGCAACGGCAACGCGGTCTTCTAGTATAAGTTTATTGATTATTACTCCTTTGTTTTTTAATATTACTCCTTAGTTATTTAATATTACTCCTTCGTTTTTTAAGGGTTTATATATAATATTGATAAAATGTTATAAAATGGTTACTGACTGTACAGAATAGCTCCCTGCACCTATTAAGACACAAATCAAATAGCAAAATAGAACGGATAATAAAATGATTGCTTCCTATGTGTGTGTTCTCGACGAGATAAAAATATGGAACTGCAAACAACTAACCACCGTTAAGTACAATGAATATTTCCGTAGTTGTTTACTTATAAGCAGCATTAACAAAGGACTAA
Organism: Medauroidea extradentata; assembly: GCA_003012365.1. Taxonomy (NCBI): domain Eukaryota; kingdom Metazoa; phylum Arthropoda; class Insecta; order Phasmatodea; family Phasmatidae; genus Medauroidea; species Medauroidea extradentata. The sequence goes on along the minus strand of PNEQ01043470.1, from coordinate 7,278 downwards.
TTTACTTTAGCTGTACCTATTTTAATAAGGTTTTATAGTAAAATGTGTCTAGTATTATAAAAGCAATATGTATTTTCATAATTACATTGGATATTAATATTTGCAACTACGTCATTAATTACGAAAGTATTATTTTATCTTTGTTAATACACAACTCAGTGTTACTATTGTCTCCATATTGTAAATATGTTCAGTAGTATCAAACCTACTGGAATATTGTTATTATGGATAGAAAATTGTCTAAGCATACATTATGGCTGATAATATATTGAAACCTGGGTTTAATTAAAATCTTATAATACAAAAAATATATTGAAAGAACAATGTTTATTTAAACTACAGTACATAACTTGCCCCCAATATATAATTATTATTACTACTACTGTTTCTCCTCATAAACATTTACAGCATTTCGTTTACAAAATAATGTAGGTGTACCACATTGTTGTTTTTCTTTTTAACCGTGAATTTGGGTTTTAAAAAAACAAAATCAGTACAGCTACAGCACTCAAATTTTCCAGAAAACAATCAAAATATTTATTTAAACCCACATTAAAATAACTTTGTCGCTGATTTCAATATGAAGAAAGTGCAGGATATTACAATAACAAAAAAAATCTGTCCAAATATTGATTACAGCTGTTTTAATTGAAAACATCCTCCGATTATCATAGACTGTGTCTTCCTCACTTGTAGCGAGCTCAACATCGTCTCCCCACTCCCTCCACCTCCATAGGCTGAACCCCCGCTGAGCATAAACACACTTCCCAAGACACAGCGGTGCCAGCAATCCTGTTGATTGACAGCAGCGACAGTGGTACGCTCTGTAAGAATGTGGTTGAACTCTCTGCAGAGTTTTCTGGGCCTCATCAGCTAAATGAAAATTTCTTATGTGCGGTTCATTCTTAATCAATAGGTTAAATATAATCATAGGATTAGCTAACTAAGGCTTTACATTTTACTACAAACCAAAGAGGTTAAATTTAACTGTTGAAAATCACATTTATTACAAAATTGTTTTTGTAGGTCAATACAGCACACAAATAACGTAATGGAGGATACACATGTCGGCCTATGAAAAAAAAATTGTCATTAGAACACTAAATAATTTATTCCAGCAGTGAAATCAAGACATTTTAAAGCGGAAAAAATCTGCAACTAATTAAGCTACATTCTCCACAATAACTGTAAAATAAAAAATTTTTACATCATATTTTAGGAAATAGCGTCAGTACTAATATTTTTCAACGTACAAAAACACGGAATAGAGAATAACTTAGAATTTTTATTTAATTTCTGTGCAGGCCTACTCAGTTTGATCCCAAAACTGGAATATGGAGCATGTCAATAATAACCTTGAATGTGTTCATCCGTGTTTTGGAGTTATATGTTATTTCATATTGAAGTTAATACGCAACAAATTTACCCTAGTTGTTTTCACTATTTCTTGCCACTGATAACATTTATGCTGCATTATGCCATTTGTTTCTCGTATTTTATGCGATGCACAAAGATAATCTAATGCCTGTGTCGTTTCCCCAAGACGATTCTCGCAAATTACAGTATATGCACACCTGCCAACTTTCCAAGCCCCTCACCAGTAAAACTTAAAAAAATATAATTTTTAGCGTAAACTGGACACTGCAATTATTGTCCGAGGGTATTTACTTAATACAGAATTTCCCCATACGAGACCTTAGGAAACCTAAAATTCATCACTTACTTTACTGCAAACTTTTAAATACATTTGCAAAATAAATGACAAATTATGGCCAAATTACTTACTAAATACTTAATAAAATTCAAAAAGTTGTATACAAAATGTAATTAATGCATGTAAATAGACTAAACAGTAACACAATACAGTTCTTACCTTAACTTCTGGTTCTTCATAGATTACGATTGTTATGCTGACTTTTTACTTGCGGAACACAGTCACATGTTTAGTAAAATAAAAAAATAAATAAATAAAAAATTTACATATCTGTCCCAGTTAAGTTAGCAACTATGATGCAGTACATTTAACACAACTTAAGAGGCATGAGCACTGCTAAGTGAAACTGTAGTTGCTTTCTTGGCCTTTTTCAGAAAGTCTACAAAGAAAATTTCTTCAAAGCAAGCTTTTTTTGAAACCTGGCATTTTAGTGCCCACAAGCTTTCCACTGATTTGTGAGACATGGAAGATCTAAATTCAGTTCTGTTCTTTTTGATAAGACTAAAGATCCTTTCACATTCGGAGTTGCTGTGTGGAATTAACCAGAATAGCCAACATAACAGTTGCTATTCTATCATATTTTCGAGCCCCATCCACACCACACACTTCAGCTAACCTTGCCCAATTCTTATCAATGCTTTTGTCTTCTGATACAAAACTTGAGATGTCATCCACTTGCAAGTTTGCAAATTGTTGCTGAGTTTCATCTATGGCCACATCCAATGATTCATCTGGCTTCATGGACAAAATTAAAGGAAACAGATTTATAAAGTAGCGAACTGATGTGAAACTGGACTTTTCAATACTGCTTAACATGGCAACTTCTGCATGTTTAAAGCACTTCATTGTTAAGTGGAAACTTATGAACAATGTAATCACAAGCTGCCATGAAGTACTTTCTAACATCAGATAATAACAGTTTTTTCTTCTGTTGCTCAAGAGTGTTTACCACCTGAAAGGGTTTACTACCAATGATCAAATCTTCATCATTTTTTTGATTTTCAGAAGAATGATAATTCAGGTTTTGTTGAAAAATCACTTCTAAGAACAGATGGTTTCACAAATGTTGTTAAAAGGTCTTTCAGTACGCCTTCTAGCAATTCTTTCAAAATATGAATTTGTGGTACAGCAGTCTGAATAAGTGTGTTGATTTTTCCAAAAACTGGAATTATAAGCAGTACAAATAAACAAAATGCCTTATTTAAATCATTATTTAAAAACATTAACAACTTTTCTTCTCGACTCAAGATATCACTTAACATTTCTGCAGTCTTTTTTCTTTTAGGAACAGCATCTCCCTTGCAATTGGAATTTGAACTTGAACCTACACCTGGTTTGATTTTTATTTTCATGTTTCCTTGAACTGTCTTTTAGAAATAGCTTCATTACTTAATTTAACTTTCTTGGCAATGGGCCGACTTCCTGATTATTCACTTTGAAACTTTGTTTACAGTCAACTTTACCCTCATGTTCTTGTTCTTCAGTCTTCTTCTTGATTGTCACTTTCGCTACTTCAAAAGAGGAAATGGCAACATTGTCTGAAGTCTTCTGTTGCTTGATTTCTTCTTTAAAGAAGCTAACTAAAGGCTCCCATTATTCAACAATCAGTGATAAGCTTCTGTTCATTGACAACCATCTCGTACATACATGTTTAAGAAGCTTCTTGGCTTCCTTTCCATGGAAATGTTGAAAATACTTCAATTTATCTTTCCTTTTTGAACTCTTTTCAAAGTAGTAAAAAACATCTATCAGAATATCATCAATGCTAATTGGCAAACAAGATGCAGCTTTCTCAGCACTCAAATTAATCAAGCGGCACAAGCAGCCAATAACAATTATACTCTCCTGTTTTTCTTTTAGCACTGCCGATACTCCGTTTTTCTTACCCAACATGACAGAAGCATTATCAAATCCAAAAGCTACACAATGATTAACAGGTACTTCTAGACCCTCAAACTCAGACAGAATTAGATTTCCAATATTTCTTCCCGTAGAATCACCTTCTAAAATGGGTACAGACGGAACAGTACTTACTACTTCTTCTTGCAACTTATCCCAGAAAGTAACCACAATTGGGTATGTTTTAACATTTGTATCACTGCTGCCATCAGTGGCAACAGAAAAGGGCCGGGCTTGCAAACACTTGATAACATGGTTTGTTTCCTGATGTGCCGTTTCTTGAATGATTGCAGTAGTCTTTGTAAGGCCACAACCAAACTTTTTGCCACTTCTGAATCAGGAAAAATTTTTTTTTATAATGGGCCTGCGTGATCTGATACACTAATTGCGAGATTATGTTCAACGAGGAAAGATGTAAAGTAGCATTCTGCTCTAGTTACTTCCACGTCAGAACTTCTAACCAAAATTTTTTCAACTTTTGAGTTGTTTGCGCCAACTTTGAAATTTTCTATGTGTTTCGCACGATTAACATGGCTGTAAACATCGTTCCTGCCGCCATGGAAAATGTTTACATCACATCTATGAATCGTGCAAAACATGAACTTATCACCTTTACTTGATCGTACAATACACCGAAATTCATCGGTATACTCTTTTCTGAATGTCTGAAAATACGTTTTCTTGCGTTTTTCACTCATACTATAAATTATTCCACATGCCACGAACAATAACCTCTACCAGCACACAGACCACATTACATAAATCAAAGACACACATTCTGAGACAAAAGTATTCAGTTTATGTATCCTTCCGTGCCATCTATAAATTCATTCCGGGCATGGTCCATTCTCGCATCGTGCGCTGGTCCGTTGGAAAGTTGCAATTTGTCTACGCATCCAATGTCTGTTAAGTCACGCATCCAATGTCTGTTAAGTCACACTACTTCCTATCATCTTCTGACACGAACACACTAGATCTACCGGCGTGTAGAAACAAACCAACATCATGTGAATTTGCGTCTGTTTGTACGAGTAACGGAACACGGCCTCAGTCGATACATGATGCGACTAGTAACCATATTTTTTTTAGTTTACTTGATGCAACTCTACTGCGTAATCTATGGCCTCGCGAAAAACGTAAACAAATACAAATGTTACGTCGTACGAAGAATTATTATTTAAATATTTTTAAAAAATGTAAAATTAGTGTTCTTTCCCGTAAAACCATAAACATGTGGTCAAAAAAGTAAATTTTACACCAAAAACGTAAAAGTTGGCAAGTATGTATACGTCACATCACCATTACAAACAGAAAAGTCTTCATTCTTAATTCATTTTGCGTGTTAAAAATACAATATTAATTTTATCACTGCAAACTATGAAGAATAATTAACGGGAAGCACGAAAAATCACAACAAATAAACAAGTTGCTTCACTTAACCTAAACAACCGCCATTTTATTGTCAATTTGATTCTCTCGAACCTTGCTTTCGAGTCGAAAATAGACTTATTGATTCACGTAGCAATAGATCTTGAATCAAAGACACACTACAAAATAAGTCATAAACATTGCGCAATTTATTCTTTCGTAATTTTAACAAGGCATGTTTTAATTAATTTCTGTTCGTAAAAAAGATGTTCATGTATGAACGACACTTTACTATAAACAATTCACCACAAAACGAAAATGAAGCCACATTCTGGTCCATTTTATTTCTCCAGGGTGGCTAGCAAAACCTTTAAAAAAAAATTCCCTGACTTGTCCAGGTCAGCTGCTCTAATTTCCCCGACCAACAGTATATCTATATAATTAACCCGGTTGTACAATCGCGACAATTTTTTTTGGTAAATATTAAGAATTGCTACTCTTCGTGTACCAGCCAAACTATTGATTCTAAGACATATTGTTTACTTGTGAAAACTGTTGTAGGGACTTTATAAGTAGCGCTATATAAAAAACGCTTTGTTAGGCTAGGTTAAGTTAGTGTTAGGTCTGGTAAAAAATTTTTTATGTATGAATACTTCTAATGTCTCTAAAAGCCTTACTTAAAATGTTTTGTTAGGTTGCCTAAGTTAGGTTAGGGAACCAAGTTTATGTTTGAAACCTAATTCTACTTAAACTAACATAACCTAACACAACTTAAAACAACCTAACCTAACAAAAAAATTACGTAGGACGACTTATGTCTGTAGAAACATGTTTCACAATAAACTATGTCTAAAATTAATAGTTTGGCCAGTACACAATGAGTAGTGATACTTAATATTTATATTTTTTTGTGAAGCTAAACACTACTAATCAATATAACTTCACCTTGCAGAAATTATATCATGTCTTCATTATTTACAAAGCAACAAAGCCCTAGGAATATTCAAATACAACAATTTTCACTTATGTCAGTTCACTTTCCACTTTTAAAACGCTGCTGTTGTGAAATTATGGAGAGAAAAGGTCTCAATGCCAGAATTAAAAGCATTTAATAAGTTGTCTAAAAACAGACATATAATACCGGGTCAAAACACCATCACTCTTTGAATCCCAAAAAGATACTGTAATGTGCATTTGATGTTTCTGAGAAACTTTATTCAATGATTGGTCAAAACAAATTACAACTTTCTTCCCATCTACCAATTAACTCATTTCATCAATGAAATATGACACAAGACCAAATGTGATGTAAAAACCTACCTATCTCGCTGTAACTGAAGTTTCTTTGCTGTGACACTAATCTGAAAACATTGTTGTTTCACATGGTACAGATTTGAAAAAAGCACCTAGGCCTACCTTCACAGTTTAAACTCCCAGCCTACTTAAGGTTTTCTTCCTTCAATGTGGCTCATAACGGAACACCGGCCCATGTCGCTTAAAGAAAAATTATTATTGCACGAATTGCATCTTGCAGAGATATCACCAGGATCTTCGCAATTCATTTAATAGTAGTAAAATCGGTTAACCAATACAGTCTCTTTCTTCCTTTCACGACTGATATTCCTAAATTAATTACGCTGTGGAGATAACACACATTGTACATACATCTCTAGATATTTTTAATGCAAGTACTCATTTTCATAAACACACACGAGATCACGTCTTGCTGTAACTTTTTAACACACCTTTGTCACTGCACGAGCCAAAAAGTTCAGGCATGTTTCACCATTACGCGGTACGGTAGATAAAATACAATTTAAATGTAAATCCATGGACTTCAGACATGATAAGATATTAATACTTGCACGAACCATAGAAAAAATATTCGCGCCACGCCAAGTAAACAATAAACAACCGACAACGAATACGAACCTATCAGCATGCCGCATGTTAAGAACAATTAAGCAAACTGAGAATCGTATGTTGTGAGCTGGTCTCAGCTCTGGTGCTTACAAGATATTTGGTGAAACAGACACTGCCATTCTGTGTGCTATCCCGTTGTGCTAAAACTCTCTACACGGACCTAGGGCAGGCCGTGAACCCGCTGGGAGTGGAGCGCCGGCGCGGCTAAGTCCTCTTCGGGCCTGCTCGGCCATACTCGCCGCCTCCTTCGGCCGCCCCTCCCTCTGGCCTCTCCCTCCCCTTCCTCGCTGAGCGGAGTGGGTGTCTCGAGTGCCGGAGGCCGGTAGTCTTGCGATAGCTTTGTTGCCTGGCAGGGGTGGGCGCTCGCGACCGGG
>PNEQ01043469.1:0-26881 GCA_003012365.1 Medauroidea extradentata | reverse complement strand
AAGTTTAGTAAGATGACTGAACTTGGATACCAAGGAACAGAGGTCTCCGACAGGTGTGAATGTCCCTAATGCCACAGTCTTCCGTTCAAGTGATGACCTTTCAACCTCTGCACCCACGGCGTCAGGTGGCCACTGGCTGGCAGACTCCCTCAGCCAAGATGGACCTGTCCACCATAGATGATGACACAGTAGTTGAGCCAGCAAAAGGCCTCATGATGCGCAATCAGCTGGATTGTCCTGTGATGATACATATCTCCACCAAGAGGGCTGGGTGAGTTCCTGGAGTTCACTTACCCTGTTAGCAACAAACGTCTTCAACAAATGAGGGGACGTATTTATCCAGGATAAAACCACTTGGGAGTCAGTCCACGCACTTACCGAGGACACACAAAGTTCTCTACTATAGGTCTCAATGACATGCGCTAGTAGATGAGCTAGAAGTAATGCACCACAAAGTTCCAAATGAGGCAGTGACTGCACCTTCACTGGCGCTACCTTTGACTAGCCAACTGGCAATTTGATGGCAATATCATCTCCAGGACCCAGGATGCGTAGATATACTACTGCAGAATAACCGACCTCCGAACTGTCCGAAAACCCATGAATTTCATACGTACAGCCTTCGGGACCTCTAATGCATAGAGGAACTGCAATGGACGACAGACGGGGAAGGTCTTCGTTGAAGCTTCTCCAGCGCTCCGCTATCTCAGGCGGGAGGTTGTCATCCCAGCCAATGGTCTTCAACCACAAGACCTGGAGAAGATGCTTCACGAATATAAGCAGAGGACAGAGTCATCCTAGAGGATCAAAGATCCTAGCGACAGTTGACAAAATGATGCGTTTTGTTGCAGCATCAGAGCTGTTTTGAATCTTGTAACGAAATGTGTCGGATGATGGATCCCACTGCAAGCCCAGTACCTTGACCACACGACTGTTCACATCCAAGGAGAACGACTGTGGCACTTCAGTATCATCAGCAGGAAGCCATTCTAACAGAGCTGAATGATTGCTCATAAACTTGCGTAACTTGAATCCACCCTGGGCAAGACAAGCTATCAGTTCCTTCTGAATATCTAACGCAGAGTTGACTGATTGGGAGCCAGTAACAATGTCATCAACATAAATATCTGTCTGCAGGACCTTAGATGCCATAGGGAATTGGGATGCCTCATCTTGAGCCAATTGCTGCACCGTACGAATGGCCAGGTAAGGGGCAGATGATACCCCATACGTGACGATTTTCAGCCGATAGTCTTCGATTGGGCTACTGTCGCTAAAGCACCATACGATATGTTGATGGTCTTGATGGTCAGCGTGAACCACAACTTGGCGGTACATTTGCTTTATGTCCGCAGTGAACACAACAACATGAAATCGAAAGGTTGACAAAACATCCACAATCTCTCTGTAACTTTGGACCAGTAAGTAGATGATCATTCAATGACATTCCATTTGATCCCTTAGCAGAAGCATCAAATATCACACGCAATTTAGTGGTGGAGATGTCTGGCTTGATTACAGCATGATGAGGTATGTAGTATGCTGGCGATGTATGTACTCGATCTGATTGAACCTTTTCCATATGCCCTGAATCAAGGTAGTCTCGCATGAATTCGGAATAATTTGATTGCACTTCTGGATGTCCCTTCAGGCGCCTCTCAAGGCCAAGCAACCGATTTATGGCTTGGGGCCTAGTAGTACCAACATCAGGATGCAAAGTGCGAAATGGGAGTCCAACGCAGTAGCGACCATCTTTGCCTCGTGTGTGAGTTTCAGTGAATAATTTCTCACAGACTGCATCATCTGGTGAACTGTGTTTAATGGGAGGAAACTCTTCGACTTCCCAGAACTTCCTCACCACTTCCTCTAAGGGTGGAGACGAGGTGAAAAGAGACACACAGAAGGACTTGGAAATCGAAGAAGCGTTCTCAGTTGGCACCTTCCCCATTAATATCCAGCCAAAGGCAGAGTTCAAAGCTACTGGTGAGCCCGCAGTCCTACCTCCAGTCAAAATCTGAGGAAGGAGATCGGCACCAATAAGAAGGTCAATTGGGCCAGGAACATCGAACGAGGGATCTGCAAGATTAAGGTTGGATACAGCAGAACGAACCTTAGATGAAACCTTAACACTTGGAAGGTGGCCAGTAACACGTGGGAGTACAAAGGCATCAACGGCAAATTGCGGACTAGCATTACCCACAGGAGAAATAACGATTGAAGCATACCTTCATGCTACACTAATCTGGGTATTCGATAACCCATGTACTGGCAGGTAGGCCTTGGAGTGCTTCAGATGCAGTTTTTGCACACATCTCTCTGAAATGAAACTGGCTTGGCTAGCTGTGTCCAACAGCGCCCGTAGAATGCATGGATGGCCAGCTGAGTCGAGAACTTCTACTTGTGCCGTTGACAGCAAAATGGTCTGGTCTGAACTGGACACAGCAGAAACAACTGCTGAGAGAGAAGGTACAGTTTCAGGAGTGGGTGAACAAGGTCTTTCATCCAAATGATCAATAGGCTTCTGCTCAAAGTGTAATAGGGTATGGTGCCTACTACCACAACTACGACAGGAAGATGATGAAGTGCAGTTCTTTGATAAGTGGGACCTAACCAAGCAGTTCAGACAAAGTCTTTTATCCTTTACTATAGCAAAACCATCTTGAGGAGTCAACTGATTAAACTCTGGACATTTATATAAAGGGTGTGAGTTATTGCAGACACAACAAGACTGCATTGTGTTGATAAGAAAGTTGGAGCTATTAAACTTCTGCTTAGGTGCTAGTTGAGGTTTCTGCTTGGAAGAAGCTGGTGCAAAAATTTTAAGAGTTGAACCAATCATTTCGTGTGCACGACAATGTGTTTCTAAAAATGTGCAAAATCCATCCAACGTTGGAAGGTCGTAACCCAACGATAATTCCCATTCCAACTGCAATTTAGAATCCAGCCGCTTAGATAATACTGGCAATAAAATAAGATCCCAATATTTAACTGGAACTCCCAGGGCATGAAGTGCAGCCAAGTTCTCAAGGATAACAGAATGCAGCTGACGCAAGGATGAGGGAGACTCAACTGATGCAGCAGGTGCTTGCAGCAAAGCCTCAACATGGGCTGATACAATAAGCTGCTTGTTGTCGTAACTGTCTGTCAGCAGGTTCCAGGCGACATCAAAATTCAAGTCAGACAACGGAAGTGATTGTATCATTCCTAGAGGCTCACCACTGAGTGAACCCTTTAGATAGGCCAATCTTTCTACAGAGGACAGGCTGGCATTGTTAGTCACCAAGGTCACAAAAATATTAGAGAAGTTTGACCAGTGATGTGGTGTGCCATCAAAATTAGGAAGTGTAATTTTTGGTAGTGTAACGTTCAACTTACGTCCCTTAGATTAATCGATCTCTGTGCCCTCGGGTGCAATTGTTTTGCACTTCAAGCCTTCAACAGCAGCCATGACTGTATAATACTGCTCCTCGAAATTCGTCATGCACACCAGGTGTTGTTCTGCGTCAAAGCCTTCCATGTCGCCCACACATTCTTCGACTGTGATGTAGTCAACATCGTACGATTGCTTCACACTCGGCAAGTCACGTGCGTTAGCGAGAATCAATTTTGCCTTTGCTGGATCTTTCGCTGCTGCTTTAGCAAGGTCACACGCCCGTTTAATACGACCTTCCGCTAATTTTAACCGCAAATTTGCTTGCGTCGCGGCCATAGCGAAAGTACCTAGTATGTTCGGGTACGTTAATGATTACCGCTACTCTCTCTAAGTCCGACCACGTGGCATTACTAAATGCACAAATATCAGCTTGCTAACGAAGCTCAACACGACACATAACCAAACCACCAACGAAGTAAACAGTCAGTAACGTGATATAAACAATTTTACGTATGAGAGTTAAACATACCAGACGACGAAAGCGCGAACAAAGTACACGAGGCGTGCAACATGCCAAGCAACACTAACTTGCGAAACGAACGAAAAATACCGGTATGATCCTGCCCGAGTGGACCAAAATGTTTTGTAACAAGAAATGGACTGTATAACAAACTTTTATAATAAGGTGCTACGGTACGACATCGATTTCTGGTGAGCTTCCACGGAAGCTCAACTCACCGCCATGACGACGACTAACGACTGTCTCTTGTTCGTTGCATCCCAGGGTCGCCAACTCCTGAGATAGGGCCACAGTGCCGCCACACACACAGCAATAACAAACAGCGCAGACATAAACTTGAGGCGTCCATAATGTCAAAACAAGTATCACAAGCAAACTATTTACAAAATTTACACGTCCAAACAATATGTGTAACGTGTTAATCATTGGACAAGACACTTTAATAAATTCACAACAGGGCATATAATGACTGGTCAAGTCTATATGGGATCCAATAACGAAATTAAATCTAGTCACCAGCAAATACTCAGTGAAGAAAGTTCAAATAAAAAAATTAACGACACTATTTTGGAACTGAAACAAGACCGAGACCATTTTCGCACGAATGCTCATGGTGGCCAGATCCTGGCCTTAGATGGTCGTGCGTGACTTCATTAGTAATTATGAACTTTCTTTTGTACCATGCTAAATATTTGCTCCTGAGGGAACAATGTCTCAAAATAGTAAGCTAACTACTTGAGTCATTACTGAACAATTCCCAGAATGAATACAGTCAGTCAGATGCGGATGAATCAGTGCAACCCAATGTTAGAGGTTGTGTTGCAAGAATTGATGCAATAGCCGAGCTACAGGCACTCAACAAACCAACTCACATTAAAACTTGTTCAGACATGGCAGACCACCTTATTAGCCGTATTAATAATATGTATTGTACATACAAATGCATCCACTTGATATTCGACACTGACATCAAGGATTTCCTAAAACAGTTCACTAGGGAAAAACGCCATGGTAATTTTGAGGCAACTCATTATAGAATTATACCTGAAGCTGACATTCACAATATATTGAAACAGAAGCTCCTTTCCCATGAAAAGGCAAAGTATGAATTGTCAAATGTTTTAGATGAACCGTTTCTAAAAAATGTGGCTTACACAACAGGTTAAGATATGGTAGTTACTTGACGACAGATTGCGAAGGGAACAAATGAATGTGCGTCTTTTCTGAGCAGTATACATGAAGAGGCAGATGCAAATATTATTTTGAATGTCGTTTAACATACATCATCTCTCCTGACTCAGACGTCCTTGTTCTTGCTTTGAGCAAGTATACATCACTCCCGAAAAATATAAAGTTCATCACTGAAAATGGAGAGAGGAACCAAACTTTACCACTTCGAAGAATATACAGTAAATTAGGAAATCTAAACACTGTAGCACTTGTGGGTTTACACTTGATGTCAGGACCTGACATTTCTGGTTCATTTCACAGAAAAGGAAAATTTAAGTTTCTGGAAACCGTTCGTAACCGCAGACGTGAATTGGCGAACCTTGGTAAAACTTCAGTCGTATCTGATGATGTAATAATGGCTACTGAGAGGCTTCAATGCAAAGTGTACGCGTCTAGTACAACTATTACTATAATTGGAGATCTGAGGTGGTGGCTTTTTACACTAAAGAAAGTGGTAGGTGAAAATCTCCCTCCTACGAGGTTGTCACTAAAACTGGCTCTATTAAGGGCACTCTTGTATGAAATAGAATGGCGTCAGTGTGACCAACGACATCAAAGTTTAATAAATACCACACAGTTTGGGTGGCAGCATGAAGTTGGTCAGTTAGTCCCCACGACTTGCAACAATACTCCAGCTCCTCAATCAATACTTGAGATCGTTCAGCGCAGCTGTGGCAAAACTAAATGCCAAAGTATTTGTTGAAAGTGTTCAACAAATAGCCTCCTCTGCACAGTACTGTGAAGTTGTGGTGCAGATGATGACATGTGTGGAAACAGTGTGAACAGTGAAACGTTCATATTTGATAGTGGGCGGCATTATCAGCTGGCCTGCACGGACGCCTTATTTGACGCCATTAGAATTCTATCTGTGGTGTACGATTTCATATAAAGACTGTGCACAACTCCCAGCGACTAACGACTCCATAAGACATTAAACACCTTATTGTCGCGGCGTGTTTTGTGATACCACAAGGCACCTTCCAGGCTGTTAGTATGACCTTGTACAAATGATTGCAGGTTGTGTTGCTGTTGATGGCAGCCATTTTGAGCACCTACTGAATTGACGTCAGTGGCAAGCTGTGTTTATCATGTTTACTTGCTTTGAATTGTGTCTTTGTCGTATTGTATACACAACATGAATACATGCACCCTACATAATATAAAATACGTGTTTTTTTTTGTTCATGTGCTATCATAATGGTAGGCCTATTTGTTTTTCTCTTTGCAAACGTTGTAAGTACAGGTCCATTCCACATGTTAACCTACTACAGTATCCATCTAGCATTTTACATGCCTTTTCATTACATAACTCTGACAGATGCATATCCAGACCACGTATTCTAGCTAAGCGCACTGTAAATAAAATGGGACAGTATTGTAAATTCGTACCAATTTATTTACATGTAGTGGAAAGTTATCACACTCTGTAAAAAAATTTCCTTACGCGAGTGAAACTACTCTTATGCGTAAGTGAAAAAAAAAACTACACGACATTCGCAATACACAAATATGTTGAATCAAACAGAAAAAACAACAAACGACACAAATTATCATCGTTGTTTTGTTATATTTCTGTTTGTGTTTTTGTCTCGTCTCATCGTTGTGTTGCATGTCAACTTTGCTATTTTTATATTTTTGTTATTTCTTTTATTTTCTGCTTGTTCCTTGTTTTTATCTGACCAGATTCCAGTTTTGTAATTTCATGTTGTGTATGTATCCTGATGACTAAAGCATATTCTGCTTATTTATGTTTTCTTATATTATTTTTTAGTTTCCTTTTGACAGTCATTTATTTCGCATTGGAGTATGTCCAAGTAAATAAATTCAGTCATGCACTCCCAATGCACAGTTCTTTCAAAGATCATGTTTACGGAAATAAATATTTTACGATGAAACTAGCATATACCTTATATTTTTACTACAAATGTTTATGCTCAATACTGAACTGCTATTATTTTATATTATCACAGTTAATTCAAGTTTATAGTAAAACTTACATATTTAAGATAAAAACATTAGTGTTTATAGTGTTAAACTAAGTGTTTCCTATTACGTCAAATTATATTTAATTTATGTAATGTACTCACTCTTTACAGATTACATAAATACTAAATAAGTTAAGGGCATGGGTACGAGTTTCTGAGAAACCGATTGCATTTTCTTAAATTAAAACTTGATCGGATATCGTAATATTGCTCTGTAACTTTGTTTAAAATTAGAGTTACAAAGTGCAGGTAACGTGTAATTAATTTTGTCAATTTATCAATTAGTGAAATTGTGTTAATCCTTTGAACCAGCTGTCACCATGCCTTGTTAATTTCAATAACGTATTGGACTACCTATGGTTTAAAAACTTGTGCCTTTGGCACAGTACTTACTTACAACCCTTACTTCTTACTTTTGTAGAGGTATGTTACCGTAATGTTTAATTTTGGTTTGGAAATGCAACCAAAATATAATTTTTGTGTAGTGATATTAATTATTTAAATATAATTAAAAATTACCTTTATATTAATAAATAGAATAAAGAAATAATTCTGCTAAAATTGTTTGTTTTGAAGAAACAGCAATACTATAAGTTACTGCTGAGGTTGAGTAACTATCCTATGAATTGACAACATTTTAATGCTATTTCTGTATGTGTCATAATCAGTAAATAAATTTTATTTTGGTATCTGACGATAACTTTTCAATGTTGTGAAAGTATGGCCCAGGTCCTAAATGTTACAATCGAGTATTATTTACATGGATATGAATAATAAACCGAACATAAATGATAACAAGATAAGAAATTAAATACTTAACATAAAATAGCTTACAATAACTACTGAAATATTGTTTGTGTCTATGTTTTGCAATATCTAATAAATTGTGGTTGAAACGTTAAGAAATACATTTTGTGGAACTGAGATTTTCTCTGGTTTTGTGTTGTAAATAATCACTGTTCATTTATTGTGTACGAACTTGGTTTTTTACATCAGCCTATTTGATTAAAAATATCTTGCGTAATGTAAACATTGATCTATATACTGGACTTGCAATGTTCAGTAACCAATTTCTTTAGTGCTGTTTTATAGAATATTTTGTGTAGACCTAACTTAAAGTATGAGGTTGGTAAACTTAAGGAAAATGTATTTACACCTGTTTTATCCTAGATATGTTTACAATTTGTGGTACGGAATATGTAATGTTAGATATTAAATAATGTAAGAACATAAAACATGTTGTTGTTTGTGAAATAAAAAATAAGCACATCCATTAGTGTTACACATAACTATAATAGCGAAATAAATGTGTTTCCTTTATAATTTAATACATTTTCATCGTTACTCTGATACCGATAAAACTAAGAACTGTAAACCATAATTTGTAGTTCAATTTGATATTGCTGACAGATGTTGGATAAATATACACAACATATTGTGTAAAAGGTCCAGACACTGCTGCAATTGAATTGTAGCATGCTGTTTGCTGAGATAATTAACCTAACAACACTGAGCGACTTGCTTATATCCGCCTACAATTGTTATTTTTACACGGCCCGCGGTGATGTAGCGGTCCGACCATAAGCCTCTCACCACAGGTTAGATTTGCTGTGGAGTCGCTCCCGAAGTTTGTCTGTGGGAAATGTGGTGGTTGTTGAAGCAGGGGAAACAGGTTTGTTCAAGGTACTTATGTTACCTCTTTTATTCCATTCTGCCACTGCCTCACACTCACTTCATATCATCTACACGAGCGCTTGCACTCCATTTGATCTTGTTTTCTACAACGCAAGAGCAGAGTGCACGGCTTCGTACGTTGTCATAAGCTGTCACTGTTCACCATCATTGATAATATGTATACTCTCGGATAGAAAAATTTGACATAATCCTTACCTGCGGATATAAAAAAACAAAGCAACAAAGGTTTAACAATTTGATAAGATAAATGAAAGTACTATCTTCGCTATTTCGTGCAAAAAATTAAGTAAAACCTCTTAAGATATAAATAATAAGTGAGAACACATACAATTACAAAAAATCTTTCAGTATTGTCAACTACACACACACGTGCAGCCTTTGTTAACGATACCAGCTAATTATGACATTACATTAAATTAGAATTTTGCAATACAACAGCAGTTCAATTTACATATTTATTCTGCAACTTAGGCACTGGTATGTCATAATAATGGATAATAAGAACAGGAATGGTTATTTATGAAATACGAAATATGTTAGAAACTAAATTAAATATGATACAATGCATCCCTGGAAGACTGAAGCTGATTCTTCCAAATTCTCGTGGCTATTACAGTACGTACTAAACGGCTCATCAAAGGATTTGTACAATTTATTTTGTATTTGTGATATTTTATTTTGGTTATGTGTTTTATCCTTACTTCAATATTCCAAAAACTCAAATGAAATAATGAATATATTGAGAATACTAATGAAAATCATAGCTCTATCGTCGATAACTAGTTATTGCAATGTGTCTGTTCTGCGGTCAAACGACTTTTGCAGAATCATAATAATGGTACTAATATGCTAAACATATTATGCTTATGAGTCAATATGTTATTCCGTTTATTTTTCTGGCAAAACTATATGAAACCGTAATTTTGAAATTACCGTCTAGCTACATATATGTTCATGTTCGACTGTAAACGCATTTCGAAATCTAGTACAATATTACGAAACATAACGAGGACAACTGTGTATTCGATCTAAAATAGACAATGTATATTTTTTAGTGATATAATGTGTAAATTGTTAGTGGCATTTTATTGCCTAATAGTCATTACTTAATACTGAAATTAATATACTTTTAAATAACGCTATACATTTATTAAATTGTTCTACGCAGTTAGGTAATAACTACAACATGCAACATGTTTATTCTCTATGTAGTATAAAATAGTTCACTGACTGATATTTCAAACTGAAGCCCAAACCTCTGGTCCTGGAAACGTGATAAATTTTGTGTGGATTCCCTTTAGTTCTTAGGGAAGCACTAAGAAGGGTTTCTAAAAATTCGATCGGTAGATGAAAAGAGGGTGAAATGTGTATTCTAAAATTCGTCTTCATAGCTCGAACGCAACGACGACCTATCATCGTGACTTATACTTCAATAATTAATCATATAAATGCATATAAGCCAGTTCAAGTGTTTTCAAAATTCAACATTTAAGGGGGCGAAAAAACCTCAAATGTTTTTTCTATAAATTTATCGATAGGTATATATCGAACCCTTAGGGATACAGAGATGACTTTCGGTTCAAAATAATTCTTATGTAAATACGCAAAAAATAATAGGGAAAATTCGGAATTTTTATAATCGAATTTTATTTAACAGTACGTTTGGTTTATTGAACAGCGGTATCATATTTTCTTTCTTTGCATGTGTATAACTCAATGAATAAATAAAAAAGCCGTTTTCATTGCGCGGTAAAAACTTGAACCGCCCTGTGAAGTCACGGTATTGTACATTCACACAATCTACAGCAACATACATTCAGGTTGTGAAATTGTGTTAATGTAGTTAGTGCAGTAGAAACGAGTATGGCTCAAACCCCAAATAGTATAAATGTGTATAACAGTTACTTTGCTCATCAATGAAATGTAATTTACTCCGAATAAAATCTTAACTATAGCGCCGTCTGACAAATTAAGGCGGACTGCATTGTTAAGGCTAGAAGAAAATACCTAATAGTCTGCTTTTAACGACAGAAATACAGCTTATGTATGTAATGATTATTTCTATGCATTATGCACAATATGACACAGTTAGCATAAATAAATAAGTTCTGTTAAGTTAAAAGATGCAGTCTACAGCTTGCAGTTTGTGACGGAACCTCGGCAGCAGTCGTGTTTTTGGCTATTCCACTGGCTGCGGCAGCGTCATTAGCCAATAGACGAGTTCAAGGTACCCGTGATTGGCCGATAATTCGAGGGGTAGGCAGGGTCTTGTGAAACTCGCCCAGATATGACAGCACAGCTCTCACTGCCGTTCACGAGAAACATTAAAATTAACGAAAGAAAAAAATTTACTTATTTATTAAAAAAATTAATCCGCTATTTTATTTTTCTGATTTGCTCAGTTACGACTTTCGATCACCAGTCTGTGCCAGGTTTGATTAAACACATTCCAGCTATTTAGTTCGATAGGTTCACTTGTTGTACACATGCTTACTCAATTCGGTTAACTTATCAAACCTAAATCTATGATTCTAGACCGGATCTGAAACATTAAAATGAATTCCTAGTAAGTTAATATCGCTCTGGAATTAAAATTAAATTGTCATAAACTCAAACCTATAAGTAATAAATAAATCGCAATGTGAGAGACCCCTTTACCTTGCTGCCTTCACTTTTCTAAAATCAACACCAGTGAAATTGTTAACGGATTTCTCTAAATTTTTATCAGTTTTTTAAGTCAGTAACAAATTTCAATAAACACAACAGTGCCTGGTTAGGCGGCGGTTAACCAAAACAAGTACGGCTACGTTATACATGTGTTAGCCAATAAAAACATGTTTTGAATGTTTACAGCTGCGTTTGAAAACAAAGCATTTTTGAAGTTCAACGACTTGGATATTAAAATGCTTACGAAACTATTACATTTCCTAGCTGCATTTAATATCGTAAGGAAGAAGCATGTAAATATTAAATACGTTTGTTAGGAATTTCCTAGTTTTGGGATTTTTCGGAATTGTACTTCTAAAGAATAAATAGGGGGTAAATGTGTTTTTAATAATCACCTGTACGCCTACTACACGAACCCAGTATCGTCGTGAATTTAATTTCACCTATTCAGAATGTTTTACAGACATTAATAATCCTTGAAATTATTCTGCACAGTTATCACTTTTCAAACTTCTTTGTTTCAGAAATATTATTGCATTAAATTGAAAACCCCGCGTACAAAGTTACGGGTACCAGCTAGTATGTTGTAAACAAAAATGCATTATGGAGACCCAGGAAATTTCTCGAGTTCAGTGACCAGCTGGCTAGACTCCCCAGTTCAGTGTACATTATATCTTCAGTTGTTTGTTCATTGGCTGGTATTTGTGTATAGTTAGTTGTATATGCCATGTGTTCGCACGGGCGTCAGTGAACGTTTTCATGCAGAAGTCGCCGTAACACCGCACGTGAATCGGAATTTAAATTCTGCCATCGTCTGTAATGAATTCGCGACATTTTCCGATGTCTGCACATTACGCAGAAACTCTATTTCCGTGTGAAAAAAAAGGAGGCCGCTGTGAGCGACAAGTCCCGCGTTTTTTCACCCTGGACCCGGCAGTTTGGAAGCGTGAGAGAACACTCGGCAATACTCAGCCGCTTCCGTCATACGTCACAGGTTTCGCCCCGCCTCGTGTCGGTCCTCATGCCTGCAACCCGGCCGAGGGTAGGTAGAATTTTTGCTGTCAGCCGGTAGCCCATCTGCTATAACTCCTCCCACTGGCAACTTCTTAAACAAGGGAAGGGATGAAAGGAAGAGAAGGGTGGTAGCGTTTTGCTTGTTCTGTCTGGTGACCATGTCTGGCAAAAGACATAGCACCCATTCTATCATCGAATCTTGTTGCTTTCCTGGGAGAATATCGTGACCTGTACTTATGCGCTATTCGGGCATACAGTCTACAGCTCTTACAAAATATATATGCTGTATGACACTGGTTTGTATTACATTTACTTATTCCTTGTCTCCATACAGCATATGTCTTGTAGCACTAGTTGCACTGGTGTCTAGAAGGTGTTGACGTCGATTCTCACAAGTCAAAACGTAACTATGTATTGGTTATAATTTCCTTAAATGTCGACTTGTAGCTTCAAAGAAGAGACCTTATCAAATACTAACCCTTGTGCCATTTCAAGATGCTGATTTTTTCAATCCAGATGTCATAGTTTTCTCACTGGTACATTTTACAAATAATACTTTAAAGTCAACTAACTAACACGGTTATTTGGTTATTTTTAATAACATAATTTTTTTTGAAAATTAATTCAGATCAAGCAAATTAAAATACATTTACTTGATTCATCCAGCAGCCTCTGGAAGCGTGTGTGCTAGAGAGACAGAGAGAGAGAGATAGAGATTGATCACACTATGGCCGGTAAGGTGTCAGGTGGGCTTAGGAAGGGAGGGGGGATGCGGGTGAACGTGAACGTGTCGAGACACTCGCACAGCTCTGGCCAGCTAGTTAAATATCAGTAGTGGAGAATATTGAAACTTATAACTTTGTGACTGTACAAGTCTATAATTTACAAACGGCTGCTTGGCTTTGAAAAACACATACACTGTAGAATTTCTTTTTAAATTCTGAACAAGTAGCGTGCATTTTTTCTGATGCGCCCACAGAGGTTCGAACCAATTTCCCTGTTGGTAAAAATTATGTTTAATATAGTGTAGAAAATTAAGCTTAACATGACACATGGTCGGGCACATACGATAAACTGATCAAAGCTTTCTGCCCCATCCTATATGTTGAACTCAGTCTTTTGCCATTTCTAGAAATCCAAACTTGTCTTTCTAGCTAACTTGTGTTCAAATTCAACAAAAGTTTTGTCTGTGTTAAGAATATCGTCGCACACTTACACCACTGATACGAAACCGTTGTATTTCACACAGCATAAGACATTTTCCTCCTGCGAATTCTTTTCGTATTCACAAGTTCAACATGTTTGTTTTTAACTTACCTTCTACTATATAAATATCAGTGTTATTCATTAATTGTTTTTATTACCTACATATTCACGTTTAACTCTTGTTTCGTTTTTGGACATGGCAAACAATGAAGAATACGAAGTGTTAAAGAACTCATCTATTATTAACTTTCTGCTCGTAATCATGTCGAACTAACATACCTTCCATACAGTTTTCAGTACACATAGCCACAATACTTATCTATAGCTTCGTCTTAAATCTTTTATGTAACCATCTAGACCTATCTGTCAAATATTACTTACTATCTATCCTACTGTTAAGCGATAACTAGCACATTAACCAAGCATCACTTGTAATATTCGTTTACCTACTAAATTATCAAGATAGGTCAAAGCTACAATCAGCTTATCATTTTAGATTTGTATACATCAAAACAACCATACTTCTTAAAGCATTTATCATCCATACATAACATACACTTCTATATTATCTCAGCATTCATTAACTAACCGAGGCAGGTCACATAGTAAACTATTCGCTTATTTACGTTAAGTAATTATCTTCACATACTTCCAATGTTAAATCGGATAACCATACCACATGAATATATAAACCGCATTTTTCAATCATATAACCTAACACAACCAAAAGCCTTGCCTCTTATACCAAATATCAATAGATGGCACGTGCTGTATACGGTGTCATCTCCTGTACATTCATGTCAGTCAAAACGTAGCCGATATTAATTCTTCGCTAAACTTTTTTAAGACGTTCAAACCTACATTTTGTTCTCATCCGTCAAACAAAACCCAATTTTCATCTAGACAAACGCACCTTCATTACTCATTTGTACAACACCAGACATATTACTCAGTCAGGCAATACACACAAAGCACCATTGGAAAGGGCTGTTACAATACATGTAAAAATCAATTAAATATACCGCAAACCAAATCAATCTCCAAGTAACATTTGACCATTTATTTCCGAAGTCACATAATAACTATTAACGTAACTATTTTTATACCTGAACTCCTGTCATGACTAGACAAACGCACTGATTATAGGCATATATCACTTGGTTTTTATTATCACACGGTCATGTTCATTTTTCATAATACTCAACCGTCCATGACTAATAATCATTACACTATCGAAGTAAAATGTAAAATCCGACGCTGTAAAGGCACTTAATCGTATCGTAACCAACATATAATATATTCTGAAGGTGCGATCAGTCATTTACGTCAGTTAAGGTACACAAAAAATTTTTTTCTCGCTCACATCAACATTATCTCCTATTACCACCATCCTGAAAGACACTATCATTCACAAATACTCGGATAATTTCGAATTATACATACCATGCTAAAATGTTTTAGCTCATGTTTTAAAAGAAATATTTTCTTTATTAAATCTAACATCTAGTACTGACACTAGAGTGTTTTATGAAGAAAAAAGTAAGATGGAAGTTCTTTTCTGTAAGATTTAGTTGAACCATACACACTTGAAAACTTGTTTGCATAAGGCTACACTGTACATGATGTTATTATAACTTAAATACGAAAATGTCAAGCAAGCAGTGTTAAGAAGTAACGTGGGACTCTGTTTCGAATATTTAAAATAGTAAACATTTCACTGATTAATATGACTGCAACTGGTTTATTAAAATCAATATATTACAAAATGTGTAAGTTTTTAGCTTTAGGTTTGACAAAGGTAGTATAGACTAGCTGATTTTATTTTATTTTTCTTCTTGGTCTTGGAATTGGTTGTTATGATAGAGTCTTCCATGATTTGCCAGTTATAAGTATTAAGATAACAGATACAATGAGTGTAGCTAAAATAATTTTTCACTAAAATGTAAATGATAGATGAACATAAAGTTTATTTGAGGTTACATTATCTTGATGTGAGAGTGCTGAAAATTAATGAAATCTACATAGTTATGAAATGAAATGGTGCAAATAAATTTCGTCACAGAGCACCATATATGAGATCATCAGGCAAAATGTAGTTCTTTAGGAAGCTGCAGGCTCGCTCTCGAAAGTAACGAATTAAATAATGTGTGTAGTCTAGCTGTAAGTTATAATAACAAAAATATTGAGCTTGGATCGTACCTATTCTGTAAAGAAGAAAGAATTTAGTAAAGAATTTTCTGAAAATCACAGTGGCTGCGTGGTCTGGAGTGCTGTACATATGGTGCATAATGAGTGAGAGTTTTTATGAAACATTAAGAATTAGCACTAACTTTATTGTATTGTAGCTGTCAAAGGAAAAAGGTAAAAAAGATAATATGGTATAAATGGATGAATTAACTATTACATTTTTATTGGAAATGTGTCATTTCAGTGTGGTTTAGTTGGATTGCATACCTGTAATAGTAATTTGGATCAGATAGTGACAGGGGCGTTTTTCATTGCTGGAATGGTGTATCTTTATTACTTACAACGTGAGTGGGATGGACGCATAGAGTTGATATCAAGTACGAACATGCACTGTTGTGTGTGTGTGATCATGTGTTAACTTGCTCTGTTGAAGTGTGTGTGCGTGTGCGCGCGTGCGTATGTGCGTGCGTTACGTATACATTCGATATTGCGAACCTGAGAAAGAAACCAAAATCGAATTAAAATTTTGTCAAGGTATGTTGGCATTACATAGTGAGAGATTTATTTCCAGATATTTTGATAATGAATATTGAAAGCACCTAAATTTCCTATTTTTTTTTTTACCTCCGTCTTGGACTGCCTTAACAATCTTTGCTCAATGCCTTATCTGAGGAACAAATCCTTAATTCTTTATTAATATTTTGACTTTCCAAGTACGTGATTTTTAGGGTGTATTGTGTATTAATTTTATTCTATAATCTCATTGCAGTGTTTTGTATGTGTTTTGTTATTGTCATACAACTTCGTCTTATGCTTGACCACACTTATGAAATTGCATACATTATTATTATTAATAATCTTCTGTGCTTTACATATACACGTAGTAACACTACTCTGCTGAATTACAGATTAGTATCACTATAGTATTCGTCATCATAATACAGAACCATTACAGTAGAGCACTAACCGGTAGTTTCCAAGATTCGAGGGAAGAATTCTTCAGCAACACAACTTCAGGAATATCAAAATATAAACACCGGTTGATTACTACAGGAATGTTAATATCGCGTGCTTATGGTGTATGGTCGAGTCGAATACCTTTCCCTTACACGATCAAGCTTCATAACTGGATCCCATGTTTATTCCATCATCGGGTCATTGTGAGAACAGAATGCCGAACAGGGCTGGCAGTTGCATAATCTGTCCCTTTTTCTTAATGCAGACAGAGCCACAACGCAATCGTTCCCTATCAAATTACTTCCATTTCTGGAAGCACTTTCGATGTTGCATTTACGAGGCATGATCAATGATTGGAGATTAATCATACATTTATTAACAACTGTTCAGCACACTTCATTTGATTTATGACACTACCTACTGCTAAAATCTTGGCAGAACTATGTATACTCTCTGGTTGCTCTGTGTGCTGGAAATCGTAGAAGCTGTGATTATTTACTCACATACACACCGACAGTATGGCTTGAATATAAAATTTATATTTTTACCATTCATTCTGAGTTCTTCACTTTCTGTCATACAGTCATTGTTTCTCGAACTGAAATATTTTCATACATGCATGATTTGTTAATGCAGGTGTGGTATAAAAGTAATGATTTCTTTTTATTTACAGGTTCCAGAAGAAAAACGTGAATTTAGCTTAGGAATCACAACTATGTCTGATGCAGTTGGAATTGGCCTTGCCGGATTCATTTCTATACCTGTTCATAATGTTTTGTGTCGTTTACCCAGAATAGCATAATGCTTTTGGTAATTGTATAACTATGTAAATGATCTGGATTTTATGGAGGTCATTAAATTAAGGAAATCTTACTTTTCAACAGGGCTTTAGTTCTTGTATAAATAACTACATTTCACAGTTAAATACATTTATTTTTTGAATTATTAATAACAGGCTTTACATTTACCCCTGACATTTCAGATAATAATGTTAATTATTGGTTCCGTACCTGTTAATAAAAATAACTCGCAAAAAGGGACTAGAGCTTATATTAAAATATTACAAACTGATTTTAGTAATGTCATACCCATTACTAACACATACAAAACAATTTTCCTCACTGATTGGTTTTACGTCAGTTGCACTCCATAGTCAGTTGTACTACGGTTTTTTCTCATCCCCTCTACAGCTCGAGGGTCGGTAGGGCGAGGAAGTAAAATGGCGGTTGTAGGCCCAATGAAGGCCTGTGTACAGCCTGGTCCCCTCGCATGTTTCCACTTCAGTAGCAGGATTGTGTCAGTTGAATGAAAATATTTTTTAATCTCCCCCCCCCCCTTTTCCCGAAAAACGCCTTTACAAGCAGGCACAGGAGATCCTGGTATCAGGCTGTCATGAGGCAGAAGGAGGTACGTATGCTAGCTGTAGGGAACGTGGTCATCCCTTGGAAGGATTTGGCCGAGCAGTGTCGGTGTTCCGACCATACCGCGGGGGGTGCGGCGGGCGGTCAGTGGGGGAACTGGGACGGCACCACGTTGTGTGGCCAAACTGAAGAAAACATTCTTTCACGTGCTATGAGCAGTTAGAAATACATCAGACTATTTTCTTTAGAATTTTTCAAATTGAAGCAAGAGGTATTTTTTGTTGTTATATATTTTTATATACTTTTACTTTAATTGGTAAGAAAGGTATACAATATCACTTTGCTCTTAAGACGTTTATTGCGCGTGCTTGTAGGCACTTGCCGATTTTATCTAACCGCAATGAAAATTTAATTTTGTTCAAAACTAGCAACAAATATGCTTTATAATAAATTCCGTTATGGGTAAATTGTACTTTACATAAAAAAATTGATGCCACATCATTTCTTCCAAATAAATTTATTTGCACACATTTTGCTAATTTTTTATTTTGTAGAATGTTATAGAAACGTATATCTATCTTCCAGTTACTTATAACGTTATTATAAACATAATTTAAAAGCGGAAACATGACTAATGATACTTCGCAAGTGATTTGCGTAAGAAATGCTTATGTTGTGTCACATTTCTTTCTGTGATTACTGTTTAATTTCGTTATTTTCGAAGCTTAATTTTGAAACGCTTCGTGCTATGCATGTGTGTGGTTATGTATCAACGAATTTCACTCTCAACTAAGAGGAGCCGCGGTGGCAGAATGGTCTGACCATTCGCCTCCCACCAAGGCGATCTGTGTTCGACTCCCGGCGGGGTCGGTCCCCGGATTTTCGCATGCGTAAATCGTGCCGTTGATTTTTTCGGAGATCTCCCGTTTCCCCCGCCATCTCATTCCGGTGCTGCTCCAAACTCACCCGTGGTGGGAATATTACCAGGTGGAACCGTCCGGCCGCCAAAACTCGCACCCTACTGCGCAGATACGTATGACGTCACGCAAGTTGCACGGGACAGAAATCTAGCACAAACAAGTCAGTACACATCTGACGTCGCGTGTATGGCCTGTGCCCACGCGGCCGCAAAAACTCTTCAACTTTACTCATCATCAATCGAAAACTATTCAGTCAAATGACTAGAAAAATTTTAACTACGTATTATGAAGTGTCTTGCCAAAGAATAAATCTGGTAGTTTTCTTTACGTAAATTATTTTATATTAAAAATAATATTTTAACGATGTACTGATAACAAATGACAGAAAACTGCAAGGAAAATTATATTAAGCGAGAAACTTTTTGATTGTTCGAGATAGATGGGTGGTATCAGCGGAAGAGGAAACTCTAACTGTAATATTTATGCCCTCTTCGAAGAGTTGCGAGATACGTCATAATTTTTGTGGCAGGTAGAAGACAGAAGAACATTCAGACGCACGCGTTCCAGATCTGTGACCCTATCTTAACTTTTTCCTCGATTTACCTGCACTACATTTCCTATAATAATTTCAGTTTTATAGCATAACTTTTTTTCACTTCAGCTTGTTAATAATACTTTTTTATATTTAATGTTCTCTGTCTTTATCTTAGAATATTTATGTAGTAATCAAATTGCAGTTATAATATCCCCATTAAAATTTTCTATTTTTTGTCTCAATACATTATTGCAACACCACAAGGCTTTCATTTATAAGTTACTAATTTATAATAATTTGCAACCCATCGGAACATGTGTACATATTTTGCATATGCGTGACAAATAGTCGAGACACATCTCAATAAGAAAAAGCACATATTCTTCTTTCGCAGTATTACGAACGTGAGCAGTTCACTGAAACAAAATAATAAAGTTCCCCTGTACTACACTTTAAAATAAAACTCGTTAATCAATTTATTTATTTTTCACGTCTCGTTTCAGTTTGTCTATTATTACTCAAACATAACACATATCATGCGAAAATTGTCAAATATGATTGGGAGAGTTATAAAATTATAAAAAGCACATGAACCATAATTTCAAGTACATACACTGTTTGTTCCAAGTAGCGTGATTTATTACAATATCATAGCTATAACTTATGTTGTTCATGAAAAAAAACGTAAAGGAGACTGTAAAGTTAATAGCACTACATAAGTGAAATAGACTTAATGTAAATACTGTTATGCTGGAGGTAATTATTCATACAGTCATCATATTTTGTTCCTATCTCGTGGGATAGTAGCTATAATAAACGCGCATATAATTTTATGAGATTAATAGAAAGTAAAATAATAAATGTAACATGGAAATCTTCGTTTCAAGTAGGTATATACGAATTTAAAAATAATAAATGATATAACTACGATTTCGGTAGAAATTAAATATTTAAAGGAAGTGTGTAATTAAACGCATTTTTGTTGTTAGTTTCATGTATCTTAATTCGTTACGTTACCGATACGAGCAAAAAAATTAATCTGCTTCCACAACAGTTTTCGAGACATATATTCCGATAAACTCAAGTGTATTTACTAAATCTTACTATGAATTTTATTTTTGGGATTAATTTTTAAATAGTAGTACCATAAGTATTACAGGGCATATTAAAAAAAAACAGTGCTAATTACATACTGATGTAAATGCAATTTTGACTCACAATAGCACACGATTAATCCTAATAAATAACTTTAGAAGAATTTTGTCTAAGCCTAAGCCTCAGTAAAAAACCCTTTACATTGATTAATTACATAAAAAAATTCGTTTTCTTGATTATAAAAAAAACTGCCGTATTTGTATTTTCTTCGTGAGGTAGCGATGTTTAGTTTATTTGAATTCGTGCATGATGAAGAATTTAATTTTTAAATATATTCTTATTGCATTTAATATAAAATTGAGGGGAATATTAAAAGGTAGATAGCTGGACAGAATTTAATACTATACAAACACAATCCCAGCTCGAATTCTGTGTATATCCCTTCCGAAAACCTGATCCGTAAAATAAAATCAAAGTATAACGTAATAATATATATCATTTGACAAAATGATTGCATTTTCATCATATCGTATACACAGCTTCATCTGGTCTCAATAATAACATTCTTCATAATGGTGCATAGCATATATTTACTGTGTAAACTTACTTAGTCCGACATATTTCCAAAATTATATTTTAGTTTTGCAATTTAAAAAATCTGGTAAGAATTTTTTTAAAATCAACTTTCATTTGTGGCATTCAATGAAACTCATAATTAATGAAAACCTATGATGAAAACTTATTTTTATTGCATTCAGTTAGCTTCGATAACATGCTATCTTACTGTACGAAAGCTATCAGTTTGATTTATCATCAAAAGTACACAAATCTAAAACAGGAGTGCGCGCGAAAGCTTATTTGTTCCGCTGAGTTGCAAAAAAAAAATTCATTGCAGAAAACAACACAATCACATCCAGTTTAGT
Organism: Medauroidea extradentata; assembly: GCA_003012365.1. Taxonomy (NCBI): domain Eukaryota; kingdom Metazoa; phylum Arthropoda; class Insecta; order Phasmatodea; family Phasmatidae; genus Medauroidea; species Medauroidea extradentata. The sequence continues at coordinate 5,213 of PNEQ01043469.1, read as the reverse complement.
TTTGGTTATGAAGTACGAGAGGAATATTGATTTATGTTCCTATGTACTGTAATGTAGGAAAAGTGGTAACTGTTAACTTTTTCCCTAGTGTTGTGATTTGCTATTGTAGGTTTAAGAATTAAAGAAAAAAATATTTAAATTAGGATGATAGTTTAAAAATTAAAGTTTTGTAATAATTTTATTTAATTTGGTGTATAGTTATAAGTATTACCAAAAGTTGGTTATTTTATATAGAATATGATACTCAGAATTGAAATTAACATAGCAAATGCAGTGTATGTAAATCAAGGGACAAGTTGTGGCCGGTTCGTCGATCTCGAACGCGCGCGTATGAAATGTTCTGTATTCTACCTGCCGCCAAAATTATAACGTATCTCCAAACTTTTCGAGGGGGGCAAAAAAATTGCATTTTGAGTTTCCTCTTCCTTTCATCAGCCGATAACAACTTTCTATCTCTAAAAACTAAAAAGTTCTTCGCTTAATATATTTGGCCCTGCATTTTTCAGTCAATAATGTACAGTGTATTGTTGAGACAATTTTTTAAATAAAATAATTTACATAATGAAAATTAACAGGTAGCATTATTAGCACAACAGTTCATAAATGCGGTGCAAAAATTTCGAAGTAATTTGACTGGATGGTTTTCGATTGCTGACGAGTTTAGTTTGAACGTTTTTTGGACGCTCGATGTGAATATTTCGTAAATATGTCTTGCAACTCGCATGACGTCATAATGGAGGGGAGGTAGCAGAGAAAGTGGAGGGGGAACATGCGCACGGTTCCACCTGTTAATATTCCCACCACGAACTCACATCATGTCACTACTGACCAGCGCTAAAGACCTCGATGTTCAGTGCTGACCAAAGTCTCTCACTCTATCTTAACTATAAGTGTGAATGTTGATACAAAGTATCTGTACTCATTTTGTTCAGTATGCTTTGACACTTAAATTAAAATGTTTGCAAATAAATTTATAATTCATGCTTTTTTAAATGTGATACCGTATTGTTGTTTGAGTTCCGAACTAAGGGATAAATTTTTGCGTAGGCCTATGCGTTTTGATTAAAATATTCATTGTTTCTATCTATCTTTAGACAGAAAAATAATATATTTAATGAGCATCCTGGTAGAATATTGATAAAGAACTTAAAATAGATATATTTGTATAAAGAACATTTATTTTACCTTTCGGCAAGACGTGATAGAATGTGTTGGAATAAATTGACTGGAAGCTGAGAACCCTGACAGGGCGAGGGACACAACATAATGCTAAGGATATTACATAATTGTACAAGTGTTTGTAAGATAGCATGTTTGTACTAAGCAAGGGAAATACTATGCCAAACAGTTTTTTAAGAGCAAATATTTTGCAGGAGCGATACATTTCTGATTAAGTACGTATGACATCGCTATTGTGTACATTAAATGCAGCGTAAGATATTACGCTAAATAAATGCGTCACTTATTCTGGTATTTGCTCATGAATTTGGTAAAAACTACTAACTAAAATTTCCATTCTGTATATTTTCTATATTGATTTTCAAAAAATCATGATTTAAGAAAAGGCAGTAAACGTGGTAATATAGTAAACGTCCTCACATCTTCTCGCTGAAACATTCGTACATAAAAATTATCTTTCAATATTGTTGACAGCGGGAGGAGCACTGTGAGTGGGAAAATATAGTTAAATGTTTCATAAATGTATACATGCTTCAAATATTAATATTTTTAAACACATAGTGTCGTATGTAATTCCTTCCAATTTAAGAGTGGTAATCAAAAAAACTAGTTTAATATGTTTGTTTTGCACTCAATTGAATTAAATGAATTTTATGAAAAATTATATTAAGCAAATAAATTGACGATTTGGTTGTTAAAATATTCCGGAATGGAATTTTGTTAATTTCAAAATAAGGGTTAAATTAATTGTGTTTTGACTGCTCTCCATCTAAATAAATGTATGTTATGAAATGTGATAAAAGACAAATAACCACTCGAAATATAGAATGTTTTAAATAATACTCATTACTTCTATTTCATTTTTAAAACGGCAGTTAAATGACATTAATTTTAGTGAAGTTCTGCACACCATTTTGTGGCTCAGACAGACGGCGTTCAAAAACAAAATTGTTTATTATATCGCCCTTCACTGCACATAAGTGGATTGCATTATAAAATACTTTGCGTAAATTAATTTAACTAAACATTCATGTTTCCTGTATTACTATGTACTAATAGGTGTAAGTAAAAGTAATTTCTTAGCAGTGCATCGCTAGAGATATGTCTCACTATCGCTGCAAGAGCTTGTGGTTTCCAGTGCCTTGATGTGCTATGATGAAGGATTTTGGCATGACTGAAGGATAGCATGTCCAGTTTGTGTAGTTAACGAGGCCGTATTATAGGTCTGTCTACGTGATTCTATAGGATCATGCGTTAAATGTTGGCTGAAAATGTAGCAAATGCATCGGTGGTAGATCCACTGGTCACAGCGCGGTGTTAACGCCTATGCTCCTGGTTATGTACAGACACAACAGAGGCATCGTGCAGTGCGCGCCGAGACCATCGAATTTCGCAGAATACAGCTTACCATTACAGCGACCACAGATAAGATACATTAGACACAATGTCAAGAGAATCAAACGTCCGACGATCATATGCCGTAATTCAGACTTGTCTTACCAGCAGGTGGCTGCTAGGAAGACTTCCACTTGCCGTCTGAGTTGTGCTTGGAGGGATGAACGACGGAGCGTTGTATTCATTGCAATGGGAATTTTCGTCTCTGCGCTAAATGTAACCATTTTACGTACAGCGTCGAACGAATGGAGTATTTCGAATTATGTCGACGGTATTTATTTATGAAAGTAACACTTAGGCCGGTATTCCTAAACAAAAAGTTAGGGTCTACATAAGCACTACCATCTCAGGCGCCAGAAAAGCAACAACAGAGACCTTACTCGCTGAGCGTATTCCTAGACGTGTTTGCGCCGTGTCCCAAGATGGTGTCAGGTAAGTCACGGCTTATTATTCGCCGGCCTGCGCCAGACTAGAAACAAATGAAGACGACGATGAGCGCTGCCGATTTACCATGGCTATAACAAGAACACATTAAACTTTGTACTTCTGAAACGTATTATTTAGCATTTGAATTAGTTTACAAAATAATTACAGTAACAAAGAGATAAAAACCACGGATTATAACGGTCACAATTAAAATATTCAATAACTATTTCTTGTTAAAAGTTAAAACAGTAGGTACAGTAGCCACGCGATCGCAGTGTTTCCGTTCATATTTGTATGCTGATTATGACCTAAAATGTTGTATTAGCATATTATTCGGGCACGTGGAATTATATTCAAAACATAATTCGCAATCACTCTTAAAATATAATATATTATTACGCCGCAACTAAATACTAAAAACTAAGGTATTGTCACGGTAACAGTGGCACATAAATTAGGTCTCTCATCACCTCTAACGCACTAAACCGACAAGTTTTTTTTTCCTTTTGTCACAGGCTATTACTTAATCATACTTCAAGCAATGGTTCTGCCATTTCATTGAACACATATCTCTAGCAAAGTGAAATTAATGCTTCAGTCGAAACTTTGTATCCAGTAATTTCATTTTGAAACAGTCTCTAATAACCTGGATGTCGACGATACATAAAGCTCACTTACCTTACCTTTCTTTTTTAAATATATGAAATAAAAAGGTGTTTTTGACAATTTTCGAAGGCTTCAGAATAACACTGATACAGCGCGCGAGCTGTTTTAAAATATGTTGCCTGTCAACTGTCAACGTCTGAAATGTGCTTTTATTTTACAATATGTTGATAGTAAATATATCGCAGATGTTTACTGGTTTCTAAAGAAACATGTTTTTTTTATGTGAGGCAAAATGTTTACTAATTACGATTTTTTGCATGATTAGGGCAATGTGGACAAATTAGAATGCCTATATTAATAATGTTTACACTGCGTTATTGTTATTTTATATGCGTCAAAATGAAAAGCGAAGATGCATTAGTAAATTTTAATTGAGTATAAAGTGTTGTTATGAGCGTTAAAATTATCCCGGAAAATTAATTGTTTAATTGTGTCATTTTAATATCTAAAAAAAAAACAAAATAAAATAATATGTGCATCTGAACGTGACGACAAATTTTTATCGTTCTAGACACAATATTTCTTTTTTTAATGTTAGCAAAAAAAAAAGTAAAAAATTTCTCACAGAACGTAAAACATTCAAAATAATAATTTTTATATATGTTTTGTATGCTATTTACAGCGAAAACCAATTAGTTTATACGCTTTACCAATAGTTGATTATAACATCATAACGGTCGGATATCGTGTTATTTTAATGTGTATAAACGATATTTTCTAAAATTAAAGTAATCGCACTACTGCTATAATATTTTGTGTAATATAAAAAAAATTAAATAACTTCGGATCAGCCGGGTTTCGAACCCGAATAATTTGCTTACCGATCAAGCGCCTTGCCACCATTTTTTTTTTCATTTCTGGTTTTATTATCAAGGGTATGGTTACATTAGCCTGGTACATCAAAGGACAGTCATGAACACAAACAGGAAATCATGTGAATGCACAACGGAAAACAGTTTCGACAGTGTGCCATGAGTTCTTCTTAACTACGCCTTGAAGAAGAGAGCACAAAAACACTGGTAAGGCGGCCGCAGTCATTGTGGCAAGTGACACGGATTCGTGGAATGTCACACAAGTTAATAACACATCACTACGTTCTTAGTAACATGGAGCAAGGTTTTAGAAGAAAAATAAATGTCACCCGAACCACTGTTGTAACGTACCTCTCCGAGCCATGTTCCATCTGTCTTCACGGAGGACCGAGATGAAATCGGGTGTCGAGATGGCAGGTAATGCATCAATCAAAAAGTGGATAGCATGCAGGATAATCCAGTGAGCAACACGTCTACGAATCGAAGGAAAGGCGTAAAAGTCACAGTGTAGGAGTTGTACATCGGAAACGTCTCCTTTATGAATCAGCCGTGTCACATGGGACACGCACCATCGCCAGATCGGTATAGCATGGTCGCACATGGTGATACGATGTATAGCAGTGTCAACACCTCCACAGAACTGACACATAGTATCGTCAGTGAGATGTATTTGGTGACGTCGTAGGGCCGTCGAAAAAAGATTGTTGAAGAAACCAAAAGCTGTGGAACGTAGAT
>PNEQ01043468.1:0-26880 GCA_003012365.1 Medauroidea extradentata | reverse complement strand
TTGTTCGGGCGCCCTGAGATTTCTACTACTTCTGAGATTTTCCTGCTCTTTTCTTGCTCTTTTTCATTTGGGGCGTTCGATTCACCGGAAGTGTTTTTTTGGTAGGGTGTTCGGGCGTCGAGAGCACTGCTCTTTTTCTCAGAAAGAGCATGAACTTTCTGCTCTTGCTGCCGAGGAAGAGTAGAAGAGCAGTGAGATCAAGAGCAGATAAATTCGCGCCAAATTTGAATATATTGTTTATTTTGTAAGAGAGACTTCAGTATTTTTGTTGCGTTGCGATGTCTGGCCAAACAATGGAAGGCTATAAATCCACAGATAAAAATATTACGTTCGTAGCTCAAGGCGAGTGATGAAATAAAATATTCAATTTAATAAATCTGTCGTTAAGTAACACAATTAACCTAGAAATGCCTTAAAAACCAGTGACTTGGGCAATAGCATACAATTTTTTTTTGTACTCAGGCAAAATCATACATTTTTAATAAGCCTATATAAACTGCATAAATGAATATCAGTTAAACTATTACTGCTGTACAACAGTCACTTGGAAGAAATTTTGTTTTATATATACAGACTTGAGTAATTAATGCCTGTTTATGTTTTAAATAATTTAGTTCTCACAAAAAATAACATCAAATATCAAAGGTAAAAAGTTATGTTAGAAGTTCCAAAACTTTTTTATGTCTTTACATTTGAACAAGTTAGGAGGATAAGGGTCATATTATAAGATAATCTTGTGGTTCACTTAAAATTTCAGGACCCATTCTATGATGACCTCACTGCAGTTACGTAACTAGGCTGCTTTCCACCTGGAGAAATAACTCTTTTTAGCGCCCATTGGCCTACTCACTCACTTCCTTAAAAAAAGACTGAAAACCTTATAAAGCCATATTCAAAAAAGTTGAAAGTTTGCAATCAGCTGATATGAAGTAAACAAAGGTATTGTATTAACAGTTTCGCAACTCGCGACTTTAAGGCGTTCGATTGGAAGCAGAAAAGAGCACTGCGATTTCTGCTCTTTCCTGCTCTTTTCCTGCTACCAGAAAATCTCAACTTGCTCTCGAGCGCAGAAATCTCAGGGCGCTCGAACAAACCTTATGTAAAATGTTTTCAGTGTTATAAGTAACATTTTTAAGATTGTTCTGGAACTTTTTCCCATTCAGACAACTCCACCTGAAAACATACTGTATAATACATAGTTTTTTCCGTGCTCTTGCAAGGTCAACTGTATACATGACACAGCAAACAACCAATCCTTGCTATCTGCAACCTGTCAGCCAAGCGTGATCACTCTCATATAATGTGAGTTGGCAACATGAGACGTGTGACTACAATGACATTAGGCAATAAGCCTCCATGGCTGTGTACTGTATATATTTAGTGCAATGACTCAACATGGGCTGGGTGTAACACTCACACTGGCAAGCCTCCTGGCAACTTCTTTCCTAACAACTCAAGCAAAAAGTTACCTCTGACACTGGATTGTAAACAAATGCCTAATATGTCTGCTGCCAGACATTTTTGAACTGTCATTTGAAAAAATATTAATACCCAAGTTAATTTTAGTGCTTCTATTATACTATTAAAAATGTTATTTCTAACGCAAACATCATATTGTTCCAATATATTAAATATCAAACACCAACAAGCCATTGAAAACTCTCTGAAGTGTGTTCTAGACAAAAAAAAATATATTATATTTGTATGAAACAGTGCTACGGTAGTTTTGTAGACGTTACTTGGGAGTACATTATCCTCTTATTAAAAAAAAATTATCTCAGCCAGTTTTCCCATAGCAGCATTTCAAAATCAAAATTTGCATATTTTTAGTTTTTATACCCCTCAAAAACCAATCAACATAATGAAACAAAATAATTCACAGTAAAAGTACACGTCACTGGCATTAAAGCATATAAAATATCAACGCAAAATATGTTTGTATTTTTCAAAAATTTCTAAAAGTAGCAAAAAAAATTTTACATTTGAGAAATTTTCTAAAATACAAAACATTGTTTGAATGGGTTTTTATATATACAAAGCCTTAGCTAGTTACATGTACTTTTACAGGTCACATAGTCCTCGCACAGTACTTGAGGGCAAGCAAACAGAGTGAAACAAAATAAAGACACCTGCACAAAAACTAACCAAAAATATCATATATCATGACTATCCTCTGTTGCTCAACTTATTTTGGTGACTTTTAAAAATTGCAGAATAATAACTGATCAATTACACTGTTTAGTACTTTTAGGGGATTAAGTCACCAAGCAAGGCTAAGATTTCCTCGAAGCTTTCTTGGGTATCTGCAACGTTCTAACCTCATCCACGGCAAGTACTAACACCAGCTGCTGTACTAACACCAGCTGCTGTACTAGTAACCAAATTGTGGGCTAGCGACACAGCAAATGCTACACGAAATTTCAGGCATGAAAATGTGTAAAGCAAACCGTATCACTTTGCAACTCCTATACCTGTGAATATTCAACAGTAACCTTAACAAAAAACATCCTAATAATTTATTTAGAACCAAAAGCTTTGTACTTGCCTACGTAAAAGTTTGTATCAAAGAGGCAAGAAGACCAGTTAATATTAACATCCACGGCTACCACTTGAACACGACACTCATAAAGCAGCAGATCCACTGTTGACACAGGGACTAGAGCACTCACCTCCTACCAAGGTGATTAGAGTTCAGCTCCCAGATTTTCACTGTGGGAGGGAATAGTGTCTGACAATTCCACTGGTTGGAGGGTTTTCTCGGGGAACTCCCGTTTCCCCGGCCCTTTCATTCCGGCACAGCTCCATACATCATGTCAACTATCTTTAGATCACATATAACAAGATCAATCGAATGAGGTCATGATTTACCTCCCTCACAAGCACTAAAGACCTTGATGTTAAGTGCTAATGAAAACTATTCCCCCAAAAAAGCAGTGCATTGACACTGCTCATAGCTTGCTACAATTACTAAGTCACATATATACCTTTCTATATTTGTTATACAAATGACATTATAAACTAAACCTCTTTGTTCTAAAATAATTGTAATTGCAAATCCCTCATGTAGATTTATGTTAAATTACAAGATTTTTCTGTCCTTTATGAAGCTTGTGACACAGCACTTTTGTCTGTATCTGTTTAACATTCCTGCAAGTATAATTACAAAACAAGTCAGATCAAATGATTTGGGCAGCTGATAAGATAAAAATAATTAGAATAGATAAGGCATTTAACACAAAAGGCTTCCTGGGCAAACCCAAGAACTAACACTAAAATGCATTGTGGAGAAGTGGCACAACACTCGCCTCACATTAGAGAGGACCCAGTTGCGATCCCCAGCTCCACTTATCCTGAATTTGGTTTTCCAGGGTTTCCCGAAATCATTTCAAGAAGAAGCTAGGCTGGGTCCTTAACAGTAATTTATTTATTTATTTTTGTTTTTAAAAATTGTTATTTTTGTACGAGATATATTTTGTGTTGTAGACATACTAAGTGACTATTTTTTGCTATAATGAACATTATTTTAGCTTACATAGTTTTTTTATAATGACATGTCAAAGTCTAAATTTGCATAAAATGGTTTTGTGTTTCGAAGGAAAACCAAAAACCAACTGAATTTAATAAAAGTTCACATTGAATAACAATACAATATATATAAAAACAATAAATAAAATATTTTTGTAATTTTAAATAAATACTTGGATTTATCAAATTTTAATTTCAAAATTCAGCATATTTTTTTTTTATTTTTACACAGGAGACATTGTAGTCTACAACATTGTTATGCAATGTGAATTATTTTAGTACGTTAACCGAGTTGGTTTGATATGTCATTATAAAATAACTATGAAAGCTATAAAAAAAATCAGTTAAGTAAAAAACTGTCACAGTGCATGTCTACAAAACATATAATATCTCGCACACACATTAAAATTATATAACAATAAAAATTGTTGGCCAAGCACCTCCTTAAACAGGCTCTGGCGACTACTACCTTATTCCCTCCTTGTACCTCTACCAAGGCCTCGTGCTGTTAGAGGCTACATAAATTTATCAAACAGAGACTAACAAAATAAAGACATAAGAAAATAAATAATTAAATATAAATAACTACAGAGACCTACTGTCTAATTTTAATTGCTTTTGTAGCATGTACATAGCCTAACACAATAAGATGCACATAAGTTACCTAGTGGTGCAACATGAACAAACATATTAAGGGTGCCAACTAACAAATCCTTGTAATGTGTGGGGAAAATAAATTTTTTCTTACAAAACTACTTGGCATGTGCTAATTGTCCCAATGTACAAAAAGAAAACACGCTTCGGACAAGGACAGAATATCATTGTTACTTTGATATGCTCATTAAAAACATTGTTTTGAAGCCCTTCAATATAGTTAAAACCAGTCTTTTTAGGCTGCCATACTTCAAAACATACTAACTGGATTCATGCGAAACTCAGAACGTACACTGAACTTTGCAACACTTTCCACCAACAAAATTACGTGGTCACCGATTAAAGTCCCATAGAAAAAATATGCCTGGTGGGAATCTTGCACTCTAGTTCAGTGTTCGGCTCAAGGCAATGCTCAAGGGCGCTCTTATAGTTCCGTCACTTTTGAGCTTCTAACTCATTAAACTGCTCTAGGCAGGCGGGACCCTACTTCTGATTACGTTTCACAAACACAGAGATTTAATATTGTATAAATCAAGACAATTATGCACAAATTTATGAACAACGGCAAGCAAATAAAATAATGACCTATACTAATCTGAACACACTGTCAATATTTTGTGGGAAGTTGAGTAGTCAAAAGGTCTCCTTGCAGGGGGATTTTTGGCATGGGTGAGAAAAACATTTAAGTGCTAGCGCAACATTGGTCAACACAAGATAAGTGGTATCACCTCTACACGCAAGACCCTGAAACTGCACGCAGTAATTTGATTGTGACAGTAATCAATTTATTAGACACACTATGTAGCAAAGGACAATACACATCTTTATTAAAGTTCTTCACGTATCAGGATTGTATAGTTTCAATTACAGTAACCTTGAAAGGAGGAGGAAAAACCTATATAAACAGACGTCTAAATAACGTTTCTACTACAATCAATTACAATGTGTTTTCTTTACATAGTAAACACACTGGGAACACATTTCATAACTTTGTTTAAAAACGCTTATTTAAAACATGCTAAGTTACTGCATTTCCAATCCCAATCAGGCACGTCCATAAGGAAAAAATATCTTGCTTTTACATTTCATTCAACCAATAATAGATTGTACAAAACAAAATTGAAATAAATTTTGTAGGCCTATTGTAATAATGCAGCAACACTGTGATAAGGTACGGAAACATTTAAGAGTACAACTTACAAACCTGCACATATTAATGCTCATACCTTATTAATTCTTGAAAGTTTTTCACAGTTTAGGATTAATTTTGGTTAATCAAAACAAGTCTTCCTAATGAGTTAGGGTTAGTGAAACTCAATTATGTAAAGGATGGCCTTTGAATTAACTGCATCTTCTGCACATTTATATTCACATATAAACACTAAAACAAATAGTTAAAAAAAAAACACACAAAGCAGCTTTCATCATCTTGGCCAGGTTAAAGAGTAACTTAACATCACTAAATCAAAATAAAGAAAGCTAGTAGAAATAAATAATGCCATAATTACGAGTGAAAGCCACCAAAACTTTCTACTAAAGACACACACACCTAAGAAGACAGGAAAACACAAGCGAGAGCAGCGGCAAGGCCAATCAAGCTGCTGTGTCCACCACCGCCATACAGACAACTGGGCTGGCCAAATAGCTACACGCCGAACATTCCACTGTCAATTTAAATCTTACCATCAACTCATGCTGATGGCCAATCACAATCAATAAAGCCAAGTCAATAAAAACTTCCCTGCAAGGGAGGAGGGGCTCTGACCACAAGAGTCTTCACGTAAACATCTTCACTTCTCTAATTACTGCACCTGCAGTTACGTTTTCCGTTGTCCTTCCTATAGTCTGTTCAATATAAACTGAGCACTCCGCAGAACTTGTAATTAATTATAAATATGTTTTGTTGGGCCAATAGATGTTAACTTATGAGAAAGTTGAAACGTTTACACTAAATTTTAGTTACTTGGAATTTTTCATACTAAAAATAGTAAAGATTGCTGCAAAACGGCTGAAAGAAAACTTCATGCAGTGCTCACTTTATCTTGAACGGACTGTCTAGCTCTCCTTTAAGTCATACAAAAATGTTTCACTTCTTTAACTTTCATTCTCAAACAGAAGCATTAAAATAATGTTTATTAACTCTGAGTAGGTAGATACATATCAATTTGCAATTTGATTACTTGGTTTACGATGACGGTCACAATAAATCCTACAAGACTGTTAATATTTCACTTGCAACCTGTTGTTATAAAAGTCAATCAATCGCTGTTACGTTCATTTTAGCCAGTTACTACATTTTGAGCTACAGCAGTCCAAAATGTATTTTTTTGACTAAATATAAGGGCTTCGAAGCAGTATTTATAGCATGCATACTGTTTTGAAAGAACCATTTCCTCATCATCTAATACATTTTCCTTTCCTACGTAAGTTTACAAGTTATGTTAAAAAAAATTTTCTTCCCACACACTCAAACACCAAATACCTGGCTGCCCCGGTTCAGCAGTTTTGTGTAGCTTGTATACAACTAACAATTTGTATTTTAAATGTAGTGACAACCTATTATTTTTTTTAGGCTTAATGAATGAATAAGTTGAGGAATTAATGTAAATGACCGCTTTTATGAAAAATGTTATCTTTAGTGTTTTATGTTGTTAGTTTTTTTATTTATTAAATTGCTAGCTTATATTTTTATTTGAAAACTATAACAATTTTTACCATTTCCGCAAAAAAAAATTCAAAAATTACGTTTAAATGCTTTACAAAGTGTGCTAGGCCTAATGTATTTAAAAAAAACATTTTAATACTACAGAAAGTCTTCGCAAAAAGCTGTTTCATTATGCTGTAGTTCAAACTTACGCACTGTAATTCACTTAAAAGGGCATGGTATATAATGCAGTGCTAAAAACATCAATTTTAATTGTACGGTTTTCAAGAGGCAATTTGCAAAAATCAAACAACAGAAATACTAGACAATAGTTTTTGCCAACTTTCTGAACAAAAATTTTTCTCGAGTAACGTATTTTTGACGAACAATCTCCGACGCAGAAATTTCTCACAATTAATTGTGACGTCTAACAAATGCATTATTCTGGGTAAAATGTGTGCCCATAAAGCTGGACAGTAAGTTCTTATCACTAGTTAAGATTGTTTCGTAGTTTTTCCATGTTGACTTTCAAATATGTATAGATTTCAATTGGTGGCTTTAGCATTTACCGCATACTCTTAAAGGCACTGCCTACCTCGTAGTTCCGAGGAGAACAAGCACAGGGATTACTTTCAATGGTGCTCAGTAACCCTTTACATACTGAATATGAAGAAATGTAGGAGAGATGCTAGCACGAAAACAGTCGTGGCAAATTACATTACACAAATAATTGACCTTCTCGAAAATACAACATTATTGGAAAGCAAATTTTAGTCGTTTAAAAATTGCAGTATTTTGCAGAAAGTGTTTAGGGGACCTAACAAAGAATGTTTCCGTGATGTAGAGAAATAATTTGTGCATTTTATTAAACCAAACAATCACAGATTTTACAGGGGACCACAATACTTGTCTGTTCACAACACATTTTACTCTTAATGTAAATAACATTTACATAAAATGTTAAATAGTGTAATTCCATTCAAATTGAAACACACATAAACGTGTGGTTTCAATGCTGCTAATATTCATACGTATTTACATTTTGTTCTATTTTCATTGTAAATTTTAATGTTGCATAGTGGTTTACTTTCAGAACCATTACTAAAATTAAAAAATTGTCTTGAAGAAAAATCAGTTAAATTCACCACAAATACTCTGAAACAGACAAAAAAAAATGTCACAGGTGACTCATTAAAATTAACAGATGTGGTTGAACACTGTACTTATTTTTACAAATAGGTAAAAGTCCTCATTTTGGGTAAATTTTACGTTAACGTCATCATTCTATGAACCTAATCACGACATTAAGATAGGACTTATAAAGTACCTCAACTCCGTAAGGGCGCTACCGTCCCAGACTGATAAGCTATGTACAAGCTTCAGCCAAGTTGTTTTTTCCCCAGACAGCATGGTAACTTTAGGAACTGTTGCTGCCCTTGCCCTCACTCAAATCCCCTCCCCAGTCATCTTCCTCTGCCCTCTTCGAACTGCACTAACTATCCTCTTTCTCACTCCTCCGGGGACCATCTTGAAACACGATAGAAGGTATTTTATTAGGCGATAAGATATTTCTACAATTTGGCTGTGTCGCCCGAGCTTGGGGCCAGAAAACATCCCACAGGACACAAGCCAGATACTGTACCGCATCATTATGGTGGGCTCACGTCTTCTAACATACAAACACATTTACAGTTTTTATTCATACTGTTTTAGCTTATGATCATGTGGTAGTGGTTTGTTCCTAATTGAAACTGAAGACTTCACTCGTACCATACAACAAAGACTGCACCAAACGAAACTGTGTAAATGTGTATCTGTATGCAATTTCTCTTTATGTTAATGGTTTTTCCTTACAACTACATTTAAGAAGTAAGAAATTAGAATTACTTCTTGTATGACAAAATATGGATTAGTGTTAAGTTTTTTTTCTCCTTGCCATTGAACAAATTCTATAAATTACATGCTGCCCGAAGAAAGCAATCCGAAAAAACCCTTTACATTGTGAAGCATACACAAATGTAGACATGTATACAAACACAATATTAGTTTGCCACAGACAAATTTCACACATGCTTTAGGAGGACTGGAGGACTGTCTGTAATTAAACAAGTCCAAGATGAGGAGAAACTCAGTAAAATGTACGGCTTCAGAAATCAAAACAGGAACTTGTAGCCTATGTTTGCTTGTAATATTTTTATTGAAATTTTTGTCTAAGAAATTTATTTTTCACAAGGAAAATACAGCAGCTATCCTTTGATGACATTAAAACTTAACTAGTGAGTATACAGCTGCACACAGCTCCACTCTATTCTATACAATTTACACACTTATCATAAAATAAACGATGGAATATTGGGGATGTTGCTAAAAGTTAACAGAAATTTACTACCCTAGTAATAAAATTACAATAACTATTTGGTGAAAAAATCAAGCACTGCACTGTATTTATGAATTTGTGTAGTAGTTCGTTCACTAGTATTTTAAGTGAATAGATTACCAGCTGGTTCAGTCAGCATGCTACAAGTATCTGCTGCAAAAATTTCAGTGAAGCACCTTGTACACACACACCCAAGATTCCCAGCATAGCTACAATATTGTAAGAAATATTTATCTGTGTAAGGCAGGTATAATTTAGAAGATTCGAAATCATATTGCAGATTTCCCAGATACATTAATTGTTTGCTCCACATCTAAAGATTATTAGACAGTGTAATAGTAATATGTACACTCAACATTTGGATCTCCCAATGACAAGGTTAACCTCTCCTCACTCCCTTTCTAGAACATTCCTAAACATAAACACCTACAGGGAGGCTCATACAATTACATGGCCAAATCACCTGTGGTCCCGGGAAAAATGTCAACTACCCAAGGTCAGACAGTTCCCTCTCCCCCTTCCCCCCAAACTGCTCAACACCCCTCTCGCTAGGTTCAAAGCCCTTGGTGTCTATACTATTTCCATATTGCCGGTCTCTCTCCTCCTTCCTTTCCCATCATACAGCGATACTAGTGCTCGCCTCACTCCCCTGCACGGGACCACAGATGACTTGGATGTGTCTTACACAGTTTACTGTTATGTGAAGGCCTCACTTCCTTCTATGCACAGAATATAAGGATGGCTGCATAGATTACAAAACTGTGGTGCTAGAACTTCTCACACCTGCAAAGAACTGCATGCTATGTAGTATGAACTGGGATTATGTTTCTTGAACAGTCTAACCTCTCTTGCAGTTACCGACTCTACAGGCAGTTAGTACGTTCCAATCCCTTGCCCCTTACTTTATTACATTTCCTGATTGTCTACACAGTAATTACAAAGTACACAAAATTAATCTAAATATCCCTTTAAATAAACAAACCCTATAATGGAGTTTGTAAAAATATACATTTTTTCTCAAAAAAATTAATGTCATGTGTTTAATTCAAACTGCAAAGATGCCACAAACCAGTAAACTAAGCTACGCACAGATACAAACTAAAATTGCATGAATCAGCATATATGATTCTAACCAGATACTTACTTCATTTGACTTTGAGGTTAAAGATTTAAACAAAATAAGCAATGTTAGTCAATGAGTACATCCTGAGGACTTTTATTTACACAAAATTACTTAAAACTTCAACAAAACCGGACTACATGTCCTAACCTCTTGCGGCCTAAAGTTACTTATCACGCAGCCGGTTTGTTTTAATAGACTATACGCTTCATTACCCAATGAATTACTTACGATCTGTCACAGTCATGGTGCTAGGCCATTTTAGGGCATAACTCAACATAAATCACTCTCTATAATTATTTCTGACATCACTCATTGCGAACCAACAACATGTGTTCAACAATCGACACTCACCCTTCAAGCTGTGTTTCCTCCATGCCGGTTTGGTCCCCTGGTGGACAGCGTACAAATCAAAACTAGGTCCGTGGGCGTGTGCTACAGCCTATTCCACTAACAATTGTACTATTTTGACAGCTAATAAATGGCATTCCACCTAAAGTTTTTACTTTCGTGAAACAGTTGTTTTTCTTACAAAATGTGAAATGATAAGTAGTACGGCCAGTTTCACACAGAAATGCCAGCAAAACTGCCAAGTGTACTCTTCCATTGAATAACCAATCAACAAAATGCAATGCATGCATCAAAAACAATTTTGACCGGTAAAAACTTGCACAAACACGCTTAATTTTATATCAAAATAAAAATATTTTCTGTCCACCTTTTTGATCATGTTATTTTTAAGACCGATTGTGCGTGCAGCTGTGCTTACTTCCACCAGTTATCAATCCATTTTCCTTCTCCATGGGCACGACCCAGATCCTGACCAATCACATTACACCTTGCATCACTGGTATGCAGCAACAAATTGTAACATTTGTCGCTAGTACTTATTTTCGCGCTATATTTTTTAAAGTTTCGTTTGTGTGTTTTGGTTGTTCGAGGCCACCTTCTTTATCTATGTCTTATCTACTAAATTGATGATTATTCAAGACGGTTTAGGTAAGATAAAATTAACCTTAGTTTAGGCATAATAACTAATAAAATATTCTGGTATTTTGGCGAAATTCTGTATCACCAAATAGCCTCTCAACATCCTACATTTTTGGTGTCACACAATAAACAAAGCTTCTGACTGTTGAGCCACATCACCTGCTGTGAATTATCTAAAACAATTTATTTACTAAGTTAAAATTTTTACAGAAATACACTCACTTTTTTAGACTTTTTTTATAACATAGTTTTGTCGTCGTACTAGGCCACAGGCTAGGTGGAGTTGCACCTGGTCGCGGCAGGTGTGCGCTGGTTGGTAATGGCAGATGTGCGATACTTGAGTGTGTGTGGTAGATCAGTGACAGTGGCAGGGCATGTGTGAACTTGACACCGACGTGCGACACCTGCAATCCCGGCCATCTGCCAGTGCAGGACACATGGCTTTGCCACCCCCTCCCTCTACCAGTGCATGAAGAAGGAAGTCTGGAAGGAGCGGCCGTGACGGACGGAACGAGAGAGACGTGGTGTGCTTCGGGACTCTGATTCGTCCAGCGAGAAACATAACGCGCGTGTGCAACTATCCGGCCCAGTGTTTTACTTTGTTTGCCATTTTGAGCTGACTCGCTTAAGACCCTAGGGTATGGGGGTGTGGACCACCCCATAAGTGTCCATGTAAGGTGTAGTTTTCTCCAGGTCCTCCCTGCTTTCCCCAATAAGCAGCTGTTTCGACTCGCCAGGTGAGAGAGGGGCACGCCGGCACAAACAGACCACGACCCATCGAGCCTCGTGTTCCCGGCTACATGCTTAACCGGGTGGCGCCCAGAGAATTTCGACGCAGCTCCTATCCTACCTCACTCTCACCGGACACGGAGTCAGTTTACGCCCACATTGGAGCACTTGACTCAGTCCTTACACATTTTTAAGCTTATGCTACTATTCAAACTAACACATACACAGATATTTATAAGAACCTCGTAAACACAGACACTATGGCTTGCTACAAGTTTAGTAATAAGAAGTAATGTTATTACTAATTTGCCTGTTGTAATTGTGAGGAAATTTGTTTTGATTAAAGTTGACATCAGTAAAATAAACAAAACCTAACTTTTCAAACTTTAAATAAAATTATGGCATTTTTAAATGTGACATAAGAAATTTAACATCTAGATGCCCCATACTGTGGCAATAATGTCACTTCAAAACACACTCTCTTTTTCTATCTTCAAAATAACAAACATTTTTCTGGACAACTAGGTCCGATACAGCACTCTTTATTCACTGTGTATTTAGTGTCTCGTGCAGTAACGTAGTATGTTATCACTATCAGGACTTCTGTTTGGCCAGAACTTTTACACAGGATTAGTATTAAGCAAAAGTTTAACCTAATCATCCAACTTTTCTTAATTCTAAAACTTGCATTGTGCAAATGCTTATGTCTATGTACAATTGTAGCTTGTCATCCTGGTTAACTCTTGTTTAATAGGTACTTCATAAATGTCTGTGTCTATTTTAGCCTAGGCTTAAGTCTTGAAATTCTTAGCTTATGATTTGACTTTCTGCTTCCTCTTCTACTTCTAATTTTTTTCCATTCTTTCCGAACACTAAAAACAACTGAGGACACTTGCATTAAAATACAATTTTGAATGATGTTTGTGATGTGGGCTCTGAACACAGCTAGCAAAGTAAGACATCCATGATTTCTTTCATATCTAACAAGTGTTTTTGTGTCTTTTGCATGATTTGTTACAATTACGTTTGGAGTGACTTTGTTTTCACAGTGCAAAGCTAACCCCTTCGGCTACCCTCGCCTGGGTAGCCATTACAATTGACTCGTAGCACACAGAAGAGCTGTGTGTGTCTGCCCTGGGTCTTTCATCATTTTTCTGATCATGCAGTGTGCAATAGTAATTTATGTACCGGTAGCTAACTGGAACCTTCCTTACTGTTTGTTTGATCCGAGGGCTCCTCTAACTCCTGTCGACCGAAATGCTTAGGAGTTTGTCACATTACTTATACATTGTTAACCTTGGACTACATTTTACAGCACAACCTACCAAGCGGGCATTGGCCCCAGATCTGTTCTACTAACATGGTAGTCTGTCTTTATGTCTCCTGCTCTTTCTTTAGTTGGTTGCACACCCAGTTCCTGTGGGCATTTTGGGCTCCAGAGCCCGCTCTCCAGATATTCAGTGTGAAGTACGTGTGTATTTTGACTTAAGAATTGGCTAAAACAGATCCCTGTTCATAACTTGCAGTGTGCAACAATACATCACCTTGGTGTCTAGCCTGCCCCATGTAATTGGCCTACCAGCCTAGAGAGAGTTTTCTTTGTACCAACAGCTGAATCAAATTCCGTCAAATGGAAAAACTTGCTGATTATGACTCCGGTAAGTTAATCGGATGTATGGTGACGCTGAGCTGGCGCTCTGTCGAGGGGTATTGGGTTATTCCTTACAGTTTTTCAATGAGCTAGGGCCCGGAGTTTTTCCTCACTGGTAGGGAGTATTAGGCTGGGTTTATGTTTTTTCCTCTCACTTTGGTTCCGGGCTCGGTGTTTATCCATTTGAATAGCAGACTAGTTGTCCAGATGACCGCTGGATTTCTCTGTCCACCTTCCAGTGACGTTGGTCCGGGGCGGAGGAAGGGAGGAGTGTGGAGCAGAGGTAGGGGTAACAGCTGGCGAGGGAGGAGGGTCGAGTGCAAGACGGCACTTGGTGTTGGCGGCTAGGGTGGAGCAGGTTGTGCCTTGTGTTATGAGGTGCGACGGCATACGGAATTCTTATGAAATGTGTGTAAGATTTTTCTCTGGGAAATCGTTAGACGTACGAGGCTACTAGAGCAACGAGTTCACTCGCATTGGAGAGGCTATCAACACAGGTTTGGAGACATCAGGCTTTTGATTCTGCTGGTCAAATGTCAAGGGCCATTCCTTTCATAGCCTATTCCTCATGTGACTGAACACCTAAAGTGAGATTTCTGGGAAAGTTGGGATGACATCTCAGAACTCAAGTAGTCAAGTCATGGATTTTCCTTTAGAGTTGGTTGATTTGCAAATTAAATTGTCATGGGGTGCATTGAAGTGTGTCAAACCTCTTGACGTAAGATATGTGGATCGTCTCTAGTAAAGGGATGAAGGGAATTGTTACAAGATATCAGTGAAAATGGATTAGGGTAAGATAGTCTTATAAAATAGGCTAGGAGTTAAACTAGACAAGTTGGGCGAGACTGTTGTCGTGTGTGTGGGAGTCAAGAGTTATATGTGTCAAGTGTAAATGTTATGATGTAACTTCTGTGAAAGTTTGGTCATTCAAAGTCTATGTTAAAGGTTAGGTCCTCAAGTGAGTGGGGTCAAATTCTTCCATTTGTTAATTTTTTTCTTGTGTGATTATAAGCATTAAATTAGCCTACTGAAAAAACCACATGGGACATTTCAGAGAATGAAACAAAACCTGTAACAAAGTTCTGTATTAAATTGTGTTCCAAAAACTTGCTGGGTATTCGTATGTTCCATTCCTGAGGTATGCAAGTGCACAATAGTTTCAATCAATTTTCAAAGTGTCAGAACAGGAGGTAAAAAGCAACCTACATTTTTGGGCAATAGAGTTAAACAGAGAATCCTGCTCAATGCAATATTAGACCAACAGACAAACTATCCATTTCAAAAACTTCGTACATACTTTGAATGCAATATAATGCCAGAGACAGAAACTTAATACATTTCACACGACATAAAAATTAACTACCTGATATTGTATAGTGGCACATACTATAGATCTGTTAAGACAATTTGCAAGTCTTGCATCTAAAAACATGTTTTGTCGCTTGGTCGACAAGTGTATTACTACAATCAATTTTAGACAGATCCCTTAGACATTACGAAAAGTATCACATTCAGTACATTTACCAAGTCATAGATTACCAACCCATTTCCTATAGTTGATCATGGGACTGTAGATAAGTGCTCCAAATTATTTATCTGAAATGGATGTGTTATCCCATTTATTACGTTCCTGTGTCTACGGGTAAATACTAAATGAGAAAATAATGCGCAGAGGACAGTGTGTCGAGCGAGACCGGAGAGTCCATTCCTATACAGAGAAGAGTTAAGGTAACTCAGCCAAGTACGTATCTGTGAAAGCTGCATTGCACATGCATTATATGTATTGATAAAACATTAGTCACGATGGCAGAAGCAGACTGTTTGTAACAATTTATGTGTAAATTGTGGCTCCAAGGAGCAATGTTACCAGTTTGGTAGGCATAACACAAGCAGTCTCATGGGGGTAGGTAAATGTGAAGAATAACTACTCATTGTATACTGGACAAAATATTGATGTTACAGGTAGAGTTTCTTAATGAAAAATGGTTCTGCACAAGATAGTTGTCCCGAAGACGTTATAAAAGAACTAGACTTTTGTTTTGCTCTTTTGTTACAAGACCAAATTGAACGCTGACATATTGCAGCCAAGGATAGGGAATTGTGCATACTTTAGCTGGGTTGGGGGAACAATTATTTTTCAACGAAAATACAGCCATCGTATGTTACAGGCTGCCATATGGCACTGTTCAATTTGGTCACAGAGATAGGGTGTGAGCATCGGTCTTGCACCCCTTGAGTAGTCCTAGTTAAAAAAAATATTTTTAGGTTAGATTACCATTCAAAAATGTCCTCCCCCAATTTTCAACCAAAAATATGAGTGAAGATTATTTTCTCATTTGACATTAACTCTTATTGTCTTTTGAATACTTTCACCCAAGTCTATTTTATTCACAAGATGTAACTAGTAACATGTTTGAAAATTTCCTACATTTTGGTCAACATTTAATAACTTGTTTCTGTGTTAAATGCAGAACACAAAATCATGGACATACACCGTTTTTATGACCCCAAATATTTTCGGATAGGTTACATTACAAAAAATTTTAATCAGCTGTAAATTATTTTGAATAGGCCTACTAATAAAACAATTTTACGGTTATTATCCAACATAAAAAACAAATACAATTTATAAATACGGTACATCCTATTTATTAGTTCTATTTGTTTTATATGATAAAACTTTAGTAAATCATGCTTCATTTTCTTCAAAATAGCAACCAATCAGCTATTTTGACAAAGACTGATTCAAAATTTAACTCACATCATGTTCTCTGCAAATGTAACCGCATTCTACTTACCAGTATTCATCTGCATAAAGAGTCAATCATCATAGAACACTAAAGATCAGACAGATTTATAGTTATAATTACTTCACTGATCCTGACGCTTTGTCGCTGGTCACTATTGTTCTCCAGAATTCTGAAGTGAAAACATATTTTGTACCCAAACTAGACCTGCTTTCAGTTTCAATTCAATGTACATTGTGAGATAAATGGTGTCAAAAAACATAGCTATGCAATTTAGACATACTACTGAAAGATATTTTTTTTCTCATTACAAAACTGCAAGTCATGTACTAATTGTAATTAAATTTTGTATTTCCTGCCATTGCATCTCAAATGTCAAAATATATTAAGCCAAGCAAGAGAAGATTGGTGCCACTGATATACATATGGTAACAACATTTCTTCATAAGAATTTCTTCAAACAGTGCGATGAAATTTTTAAAGACATATGCTATAAAAAAATTTTGTACACAGGCCTCCAATGTTTTTTTACTGCCTTGACTGGATGCAAGAAATACAAAGCTGAATATGTATTTCTTTGCTATATATAGGAGCACCATGCCCTGGATCTCTGAATGTGTAATATTCTGATGTCTGTCTGAAGGCAGTTGAGTACACATGTATATACATTTGAGTGATGTAGCAGGTGTCCATTTTTCATTGCGGAATTTTGTGTGAGCAGACGATGGTAAGTTGATGGTTGTACAGCCAGGAAAACAGTGTTATGTTGCTCACACAATGTTTTCTCTCATCAGATTACATATGTGGAATGAGCACTTTCTAAGCCTCTGTAAATTTTCTTCTTTTAACCAATTACAGTACTGTAATATCTTTCCACCATTTGTTAATACAAATATAACAATACAAATTATAAAAGTGGTGAATGGGTTCCACAATACAGATAGTGGGGAAGTTATAGGCCGTTCGGGATAAAGTGAGCACTAAAAATTTAACCTTTCAATAAAATCACTAACCGTTACTGCATATAATTTGACATTAACTATAGTTACCTTTCTCCTTGTATGGTTGGCGGTGAATTGTTGAATATAGTTCCCTGTATTTTCCTATTTAAATATAACAATACTGAAATAAAATCGATTGGAATCGACATATTTGTGTTCAATCTAATTATTAAACTTTATTTTGTCAAGCTGTATAGATTACAGCCGACTTCACCTTTTATCTTACACCCGCAAACATCAAGTGATGAGTCTAGACAGGTTAGACATTTCCCGTCGGTAGCCGTTACGCGCGGAAATGTACGAATTGGCTGGAAATAGAAATTTATCAGGGCTTTTTTAAGTGCTCACTTTATTCCGAACCACCTATACCTAATTTTTAATTTTAACAATTTGATATCTGTTGTGTTTTGTTTGTCTCATTGTTGTCGTTTAGTTATTTTTCTGTCCGTGTCTGATTTTTGTGGTTTTGTTTCATCTCATCATTGTGTTGCATGTTAACTTGGCTTTTTTTTTTTTTTTATTATTTTCATTTATTATCTGTTTGTTCCTTGTTTTATTTGACTCAATTCCATTTTTTGGAAATTCATGTTGTGTATGTACTCAGTTGACTCTACTTATCTATGTTTTCAATTATTTGTTTAGTTTTCTT
The DNA here is from genome assembly GCA_003012365.1 of Medauroidea extradentata. NCBI lineage: Eukaryota > Metazoa > Arthropoda > Insecta > Phasmatodea > Phasmatidae > Medauroidea > Medauroidea extradentata. The sequence goes on along the minus strand of PNEQ01043468.1, from coordinate 8,793 downwards.
TGACAGCCATTCATTTTGCATTGGAGTATGTACAAGCAACTAAATCCGGTCTAACATAATGCCTTGCGGGCAGGCGGCAAACGAAAACTGTCAAATTTCATCATACGAGTGTTAGCCAATTAGAACATGTTTTCAATGCTTATGGCGGCGTTCGAAAATATGGCATTTTCAAAGCTCAATAACTTGACAATTTAAATAAGCATGGAATTATTACTTTATGTGGTTGCATTTGGTGTAAAAATATTTTTGAAGAATCATTTAAGTATTAAATTGTTTTTCTAGATACTACTACCCCCTTTACTGGATAAACAAATAATATTTTTTTGTATTATTATTTGCAAGACTGTCATCAGAAGTGTTCCCTTTGCTACAAACAGCCTATACGTCTACAATTTAATCAACTTTAAAGTTTCTACATTAAAAAAAAAAAATCTTTAAGTGCATAAACAACAACTTTATTTAAACCACATACATTTGAGAAAAAAATATATATAATACACATTCTGATATATGAAACAACACCTACATTTACAACCAAGAGTGAATTGTAAAGAATACTGAACATGTTTCATTGGTGATACAATAATTTTGTAATTAGTGTTTACATAGTCTTTTCTAAGCAAACATATAAAATTCTTTTAAGCTAATCAACATCCCATACATTTATAAATACAATTAATAATTTCAATAATTTTATTGTAAAGTCCCTGAAACAGCCAATGTAAAAAAATCTTCAATATTGATTGTCAATTTGTGTGCCTCTCGTGCAAAAATATTAACACAGTATATCTTAGGCCTGAAAGTAAACATTCTTATTTACAACATACAGTCAAAAAAGTACCATAACAAATCATATTTGTTGTAATAAAAATATGAGATTTCTTCAGTTACTGTACAGACTCCCCACCGATCACGAATCAAATGTCTTCACCCACAAATTGATGTCTTGGACAAAGATGATTGCCAGTAAAAATCATGATTCTTGTTTGGAGTCGGATGTGAAGTGCACTACGATAGGAACTGAACATAAAAATCACATAAATTAGTAATGCAACTTTTATCTAAGGACACATTTCTAATCACATGCTTCACCATTTGTGTTTTAAAAGCATACACAGGCCTATTTTTGTTTTGTGGGAAAAAAATTATGAAATCAATAGTAATCACAAAGATCATTGTTTGATCCAGACATTATTTCTGTAAGAAAAAGGAACAGAGGTTACTACAGTATAAGGCAAACTACTACACACACACAAAAATGATTTGCTTGTGGCAAAAATTACACTTTTTTTAGTATAGTACATTTCTAATCACCCCATTGATCAAGGGGACGAGACAGCAGGTAATCAATAATGCTCATTCATGCATCAATAAATCTCTCAGACATTACCACACACATCTTCTTGTGTAGTAGTTGCATGGGGTTACGGTACCAACTTGATGTGAATGCGCAGAACAGTCTATGGAATTTGCATTTATAAGATCAGTACTGTGAAAACATTTTTAAGGGGCCACTATAACTGTATACATACAACTGTAGTTGTAGTGGATATTCACAGTTATCATGTCAAACTGCAATTGTCATGAATATCATGATTAATCTGCAAAGAGAATGGTTGCGAGTTGCTGTCGTCGAGAGGACGTGGCTGTAACTAAAGAAACATGGCTACCAGAATTACAATCCACTGACTTCCGCAGGCCCTTTAGAAGAAGTCCAATGCTTGGTCCAAATTGCAGTCCATGGAGTAAGTACTGACAATCCAGAACTGAAGGAAAGTAACCTAAATATTTTACATCCAATGCAAGACCTCACAAACTATTTTTTCTTTAGATGGTGCCCAAGACATATGACAAATACATTCAATATTAAGTGGTAGTAAAGAATATAACTTGTGCACAAAAACTATTGAAAACTGTTTTAAGCATTATGTTAATTCATATCAATAGTAGTAATTAGTACATTTTAACCGATTAAAAAATTTAATTTTTGTCAAAACTATCAAAATACAGTTATAATCAACATTGTTTTTTTATTCTGTGTCATAATTATTTTCTTTTAATAATTAATAAATATCTCATTTATGTTCATGTATGCTACTGAACATTTCAATATATTCATACAAATAAATGAAACTTTCATTGTATTTTACTTTAAGGTGTATGGTATTGTTAAGAGGCTACACATGTCTGATGTGTTTCAGATTTTACAGAAAGTTACTCTAATTAAAGCAAAGTAACTGTTTTTATTGTAATACGCTGCCTTTCCATTCACACCCCACCTCGTCCACATTTCAGGAAGTCATACATGTAAGTATCTGTATAATAGATTTTTTTGTGAAAAAGAAGTTAAGACATACTGTGATTTTAGAATAAGCAAACATCTAATCAACAATTTCTATTTCTTGACCTTGTAATTTTCAGGGAACTGTCTGTCTTAGCCAACAAACAATATGTAAAAATTCATTTGTATCTGCCACTCTACTACAGTTTTGAAACTCAGTTTGCTTATGAATAACATTCGAAAATATTATTTCAAGTCCCAATGGTTGTTCCCATCTTCTGAGGTACCAATAATGATTAGTTTATAAAGGTAAACAAAGCTGAAAATAGGCATTTTTACCATTATTTTTACGCAGGGAAATACCAGTAAATACCATACAGACATAATTCTATTATTTTTATTATTACTGTACTTCAAAAATAATAAAATGGTCTCAGCTGAAAATTTTGTATAGGTTAGCCAAGAACATAATGATTGCATGCCAGTTCATTGCCTTGCATGTGAAGAGTATGGATTTATTCTATGTAAATCCTGAATTGCTTTAACTGCTCGTGTACCTGTAAGCTTTGAAGATGAAAAATACCTCCAGTCAGATAGTGCCCTAAACATCAAGGTGATAAGCATCTCACATACCTATGATGCCAATCAGAACGAGGGCAATCACACCCACTAGTAAGGCCCTCATCTTGAGGTGCTGCATCCACGCCCGCCTGCGGACCCTGTTTGCAGCCACGTGGAAGTCTGCACTGGCAATGTTGAGCCGCTCAGATACCTCCTGCAGGTCCTCCAGCCTGTCCCCACGATCCATCACCTTACGCAGGTTGTCCTGCATAACTTTAGTCACCTCTGCAACTTGCGCACGCACCCTGAAAACAACAACCAAAGTGCAGCGATGATTTCTGCATCAGGAGTAATTATCGTTCATCTATACAACATAACCTCAAAATATATTTACAAAACACTTTTTACCACAAGCAACTATAACAGTACATTTTGGTTGTGTTGTGAGTTTGGTGGACATCAGTATGTATCAACAGTTCTTCCAACATTTTTAAATAAAGCGGCTTATCTGTCAAGAGACAGCACTGTTACAAGACAAGTTGCTGAACTTGGGGCACGAACCACAAATTTTATGTACTTTTCCTAATTGACGTCTTAAAGCAAATTCCAAAGAGGCTGGCCTGCTACCTACCTCAGTGTCTCCGAGTGAAGTGATGCAACAATAACATTCTGGACTCTCATTTGGGAGGATCCAGATTCGATTCCCTGTTCTTGCCAACCTTAATTTGGTTTTCCATGATTACTCAAAATTACTCTCCCAGTTCCTGTTCTGGTGTACAGTCGCATCGCCATACATTGACAAGACATATGTACAGCCCACTTACCTTACAGTCTCATGTTGTAACTGTGATCAGGCTGCGAGGTTAGAAAATTACCTGTTCTGCTGATGGCTGTATGGTATGTAAGTTGAAAGTAAGGGAAATAAGAAGAAAATTGGTGTGAAAATGCTCTCTGCACCAAAATTGCCTTGCCCATTCTAGTTCACCACAAAGTACACATTCACTACCAGCTGATAGACCATGCAACCACTGTGGACGAAGTCCTGAGCTAGGTTCACACCCCCTCCACAGCAACATCAAGCTTGCAAATCTCACCGTCTCGCAGCACAGTGAACTACGTTGCCACACAGTATGAAGTCCCCTGGCTGGTGCACCCCAAGCAACACGCGAATACGACTGATTTGTTAACCCCGTCAACTACAGAGAACAATTCTCCAGGCTGGTGATACAAGAATGCCACAACCACTGTCAGTGGAACCAAGGAGTATGTACGGGTTCATTAGAGATGGCACTGCCTGGTTAACCAGCCTTCCTTATTTAAGGCCCGATCTTGTGGTCGTAAACGATTGTGTGTCACCAACCACGCAACAGAAAACATACATATTCTGTCGAGGGAAATTTTGTGTTAATATCCACAGTGATGCATAGTCGTGATAAACTTTTTAAAGATTTAACTAGCCTATAATGTTGTTAGATGAGTGTTTTGTAATAATATATTTCATTTTTTTTTATTTCAAGTGGCGAGGTTCTTGAAATGGTTAAATTGTGTGCACTCATAACCTGTAACTTTACGGTTATATACGAGTAAATATAATATTTTGATTTAAGTACTGTTCATAAATAGTACGTAATATTTAGGTAAATTCAGAGTCAGTTATTATTATTAAAACAACTGGCAACATGTCGGACACAACACACTACCACTCTATTAGGTTAACATCAGTCGTAAAAACATTTTAATGCAAAACGAAACACACGTCATGAAGCCACATATAACTGGTACAATAAAAACCTAGACTTAGCCAAAATAAAATGCACCTGGAACTTTAAAACTAAAAGGTCTAACTAAAACAAGCCATTTGGTACAATAAATGTTGACGAATCGTAACCACGCAGCGAACATGCACACAAGTGATAATAGTAACGGAAAATGGCGGCGTATCCTTACACGATCCTCTGGTGTACCACTACAAAAAATTTTCAAGACTCTCAATATACATCAACATTCTTTAAACAGTTTTTACAATAAAACAAAAGATTTAATCCGTGTATTCCAACATTAACACTATAATATATGGTAACTGCCTACAAATATTATTTCTGTTAATACGTTACAATATAGTGCAGTGATGTTTGTATGTTGGTACATATGCAATCGTTTACAGAAAATAAGAGCAGCATAGGCCCTATCCAGTGACACCCCCTGAGAGGAACCACACTGTCAAAAAGGACAAATCCCCGAGCAGATGTACACGTTCATGGAAAAAAAAACAATAAACTGTATACCATGTAGTCTCTCTGAGATGGGGCGACAAGCAGATGGGAGAGCGGACATTAGTTCTTCTAACAGACGAGACAGCACTACTAGAATCTTGGTTGGACGACAGTCATTCAAACCACTAATAACTCTGCTCCAACCTGTAGCAGGTAGATGATTCAATCTGTATTGAATTCAACAAAACGCTGAGTATCTTCTCCAGCAGAATAACCTCAGACTAATTACACCCTGGCAAGTGTTTCCCCAGCTGGAACAAAATAATAGTACTGGAAATACGACCCATCAGCATTAAGCTGACCCAATAGATTACAGTGCCAAAAGGCACTGGTCCTCCTACTGTTATATTTTCCCAGAGCACTGGCTCAGGGATGAATGGATGGTATTAATATGCCTCTGGTTTATTTCTGTAAATATGAGTTCATTCAGGTAAATGTTATATTGTTGTGACTTATTACTAAATTAACTAGTAATCAATTTAATTAATATAATTCAAGTAATGGTGCCATACCAATACAATATGAATAATGAAGCGATGTAATAGTATAACTTTATATGTCTTTTGTACAATTTTATACTTTATAAGGGAGTGTACTATTTAATGTCGTGAATTAAGACTGTCATAATGTGAAGATCAAACGTCACGAGTATGTTCGTGAAATGCCAAAGACAAGGATTGATGTAACTGACTGAACTGAAATGTGAGAGTGGGGAGGGCGAAGCCAGCCTCCCACGACTGAGTCATAAAGATAGATAGTGAGAATGGACAGGGCTAGGTTACAGAGCAGATGTGTTTATATAGGAGGGAAGAATCCTCCACAACAATGTACAGTGTATATATGAGATGCTGATAATAAATAGGGTTTAAAATTACCTTTGTTTGGCTTGCTTTATTAATAGGCCTAACTCAAGAGATCTCACAGTAAAAACCCCTTAGAACAGGATACTATAGAGTGCACCTAGCCACACTGGGAATCAACATCCCCTCTGTTCCATTCGCACACGACAAGGATCCCGCACCTGCCACTCCTGCACTCCCAAAGAAAGGCGGATGTCTGCTGCCAGCCTGCCACTGAGATAGCTGCAACTCAATCCCAGCAGCCCACTGTTTGATGTGCCATAGTGAACAAGTACGAAGTAGAATCATACCCAAACTGACTGAGGTGCTGAGGCGAGGGGGATAGGTAGGCATCAACCCCAGCAACAAAGCAAACGTGGATCTCTAATGCTGCACTGTTTTTATGCACAAGACAAGAAACAATTTATATTTTTAGAAATATTCATATGAACAAAAATATATGCTTCTTGCTGCGACAACATTTCGCATGGCAAAACTTGTGCTACACAAAATTATATTCGAAAAGTTTTTTTTTTTAGGTATTTTTAGGTTACACTTTGTTTTGTTTGCTGTGCTATCGAGAAAATTAATCAGATAGCCTCGAAAATGACCATTATGATGTGTCATTTTCTCCTTTCCATAATACAGACACATAAGAAACTTTAGCTCAAAGACTACAAATACACATTATGTAAATACAGGTAGGCCTAACACACTAACATTACCTATTTAAACCAAGTCATGTTGTCTACTGCTCTCTTTGCAGAAACCACAGAGAAGCCCATTTAATTGACATAACATTATATTATTTTAGTTTTTATCAATTTACCACTATAGTTCTACAACAAATGGGTACCTATGTTACATGAAGACAATTTGACAGCTGAACATAATGTAGTTATATAACAATGACTTTACCATTGCTCAACTTGTGTGAAGCCAAATACAGAATGAACCAAAAATATGTAGCCAATTTGAAATATTTTATTATGCAACAATGAACACAGGTACACAAGACATTAACATTGCATATGATAGGGTAACTCAATTTTTTTTCACACAGTTCTGAAAATAATATCTGCAAGGTGGTGGCCGCCATTTGCAACACACTGCGAGATGATTTCGGAATGCAGCCATGTTGCGTTGGGTCATCTCTGCCAGAATAGCCGCAATTTCATGACGTAATGGCATCATTCAGCAAGTCTAGAGTTTGTGGACACACACAAATTTGCAATGTTGATATTTTCTGCACCGGTGTTCGTTGTTGCATACTAAATATTTCAAACTGGGTACATCTTTTTTGAATCACATGTATATGTATATGTAGGCACGTCAACTTACGGAACTGAAGTGATATCCAAACTACAGCTGGCAGTACTTACTCCTTAATTTTGTCATTCTCTGTATGAACAGGGGTTGGTAGGGATGATGGTCCCCTGCAAAAATAAACAATTCACACTCACAAACTGTATCAAATCTTCAAGATTAAACTTGATTAATTGTACTTTAAAACTAAAACACATGGGACTAAAGTTTATATAAATTATTTTTAACCAGAAACATAGCCATACAGAGTTTGCTTCTAAAAAAACTAAATATTTTTCAAACATAGACCTCCATAGTAACTACATATGTGAGAAAAAAAATTTATATTAAAAATGTTAAATTTTATTATAAAATAAAAAAAAGTAGTAGGTCTACTACCACAACAGTACTACCCAATTTTTTCTACATATTTTGTGAAAAGTATGTGCTTATTTTATTATGTACGGGCATAATATCAAAACTTAATTTTTTCCATTATATCTGGATTTAGAAATACAGAAATTCATAAAACTCTGAATGTTTTGTCTAACCAATTTAAATGTATATATAAAATATTCATTAAAAAAGGTTGGGATTTTGTGTAACTTGCAGCATTCCTTTGCCTACTGTGATAACAAATGAATGCAGGCTGAGAAACTGCTTTACTGAATACCAAGCAAATGTTAAAATAAAAACCACACTGAGGCAGATAATTATAAATTGATCATACTTCACCAGAGGAACAAATTATATAACATCAACAGCTAACCCGCTGACAATAATAGCTGTGTGCAGGTGTGCAACAATGTATAGTAACTGGGCTACAGGCAATGCAATGAAATGACAATTTACTTACTCATTTGGAAAGAATGCATGAGAACAGGGTGTTTGCTCATCAAAGTCTCTGTTCGAAATGTCAACCACCTGTGGCCATACAAGATGTGCACAAAGTTGAATACTCCCCCATACACATTACCTATGTTTTCAGTGTGTTAACTGCGGCTATAGGTATGTGAATTACGAGCCAATAATAAATCAGTAAATAATTTGTGAAGTTGCCTTGTTCTACCTGCTTGTGCCATGTAGTCAGAAGCCAACGAATAATCAATTGTAGCCAATACGTGTATGGAACTGAGAAGTCTGCTGCTGGCAAATAAATCTGCTAAATTCACGCACCTGTAACTATGAACACTAAACAATTTGATCCTCGATTAAATATGACAGATAAATGTGTGAAACCTGATTTTTCACTTGTACTTAACTTCCCACTTTAGTGTTCGTTATTATTAGTTTGTTTCCATCCGGTAATTTGGCATAGCAGTTCTCAGTTGAGGCGCATATACAGGGTGTATATTAATTCATGATACAACGCTTGAGGGCAGGTAGTACGAGCCAAAACAAGCACTTTTTAACTATAAACCCGTAGGCGGAAATGTACCGTCTTCGTAGGGGAGCGCAATGAAAACTCAGCGTAGGCAACCCCGCTGTGCATTACACTGATCTGTCGAAGGTATTTGAAGCCCCCATCCTCTAC
>PNEQ01043466.1:0-44192 GCA_003012365.1 Medauroidea extradentata | reverse complement strand
TGGAAATAGTGATGACACCAGTCACCTTCCTTTGAAGTGGAAAACCTGAAAATATGGTGCTCCCTCGTTGATCCTCAGCTACTGAAGCCTCACATTAGCTCCATCGCAACGTCTCTGGCATCGTGATTGCAAAATCATCGCCGAAAATACTGGAACTATCTTTAACATGTCCGTTCACTACAGCATTCTTTATGCAACAGTTCAGCTATACTTTCTGAGCGTTTCTCAGAATCAGTTTCTCCTAGCCCAGATTCTTAGTGTATGGCGCACTCTATACCACACTTCACTACTATTTAAAAAATTATCTTTAAAATCAATTCCCGTCTAATATACCTACTGAAAAAAAAAAAAAAAAAAAAAGCTTGACATAAATAAAACAGTCGAGTAGGTCTCTTTACATAACTGACTGAGTTAACCTGGGGTACTGTGTTATGTCACAATACACATATATATTATATATTTATTTGCTTTAAAAAATATTTTCGAAACCACTGCAAAACTATAAGAGCGAGGCCTTAAGACAATTTGTGCAAACGATAGGAAACTTTACAGATTGGTAAGAAAAATCTTATATGTTATATAAAATACAAAGATGTCGAATTCTGTTGATTTTATTTGTGTATCGTTGTGTAGTGCTCACTTTATACCGAACGACCCATAATAGTCAGTGTTATTATAGATGAGCAAAACCAGGAACTTCTTACTGAGCAGAACGATGTGATTACTAACGAACAAGATTGTAACTTCGGTTCAGTAAAGGTACTATATGTAATACTGTTGTGATTACGATACCTACTGTTCTGTAGATTTTCTTTAAGAACGAGTGTTTTCAACAGAAAGTTTCTGTAACCAAACCACAATGTTGTGTTTGCAATGAAACTATCTGTAATGGTAGCAATTCTGTGTGATTATATTCACAACTAATTCCTATTGCAAGGCACGTTGTTCCTGCTTCTGAAAATTTGGTTACTGCCACGACTAACATTTTAACCATATTTAAATTGTTCTTCAATCAGTTATGATTATCATATATTACCAAATACACCGAAAGAATAGTATTGTTGTAGTTATCAAAACTATTGTCCCAATAGTCCTGGTTGGTTGTCGGTATTACTTTGTTTGTCCCTACAACCATGTAGAAGAAGCGAAGATCAGCTTCTTTCACATAATATATTGTTACTTCTAGAAGACATATTGTTATAGGAATAATCCAGATGCTCCAGACAACCAAACAGAGATGCTGCCCCTATTTCAACAGATGTATGATAACAACAACCAGTGTAATATATTTCTGTCTGTAATTTGGTTGCCGAAACCTTAAAAATGTATGACAGAACTGTTGTGGAAGATTCCCTGTGCTGATATTGTTTCAATGTTCAGCCGCGCGGCAGCTCTATAGCTCACGACTTTCGGTTCAGATGATATTATCTCTCAGTCTCACTGTATATTTCTGAGCCTGCTAGTGTCAAACCAACCTCGACGTGCTATGTCACCATTTTTTTTTTTTTTTTTTTTTTTTTTTCGCAGTTTCTAATTCCATTTTCCCATTCTGCTTCTGAAAGAAAATTCACTTCGAGCCAACGCTGTTGATTAATATTTTTCCTTAACCACCCTACAGTTTTAAAAGCTCTATCTTCGTAGCTTACGGTCAGGGAGTTCAAACAGAACATCATTGTTTAAATTAATCATAGCTTAATACCAGCAACTACTAGTAAAATTGCTGAAAACAGAGATCTCCAATGCTATATGAGATACATTGCTTATTTTTATATAAACATTTGCTCTTAGAAAAATGACTTGGCTTTGAATAATTCTCATTGTCATTTAAATGCTCTGATTTTCAAAATGGTGATCTTTTGAATATTTTTAGATTGTATACCTGGTACAAGTATATAGTATTTAGTAAGATATCTTGACTTTTGTGTGTTTTATTCGTGCCGTATTCTTTATTTAAAAATTGTACCTGTTAGAAAAGTTTTTGGCTACACAATATGACTGAAGAACAATTTTTCAGAATTGTGTCAAACTTGGTACACACTTAGTACTACGAAAGAAGAAATACCTTTTATGTATTTTGTTCATGCCGTGATCATATTTTCATAGTGACGGCCATTTGAGCGTTGCAAATCGTTAATATGAGAGGTTTTTAAAATCGTACACATTTACATTTTGATATGTCTCATAAGTTAATACATTTCCTCTTGATGTATTAGTCGTTGTGGTTGTTGGATCGGTAAATGAGATACTGATAGCATAGTTAAAAAGAGAAAAAACTGGAAAATTTGCATGTTTGAGTTAGGTACGCTAATATACAAATGCAAGGTCACTCTACCCAGTTGAAAAGAAAAACACGTAAATTCACTTGCATTAATAATAAAGTACTCAATTCTGTTTACCAGGAAAACGCTAAAATATTGTTTTAATATTTATGAAATATTCTATCATCTTGTATATTGACAGCTGTACTTCGCTCTAAAAACCGTCAACCAAATATGTTAATCAATTCATTCTTCAAGCGAAAAATGAACATTTGTGGTACATTACTCAAGACAGATATTCTTTGGGTTGTTTCGCTTCTAGACGAACCCTTCGATATCAGAATCGACTATATTGAAAGAAAAAAAATCGCGCCCTATTTTAAGTACAGAACGAAACTTTTATTTGTGTTTTTCGTACTTGCATTGCAGACCGATGTCGATATTCGCAAAGCTTTGTCGAAATAATCGCAAAGTGCACACAACAGAGACGTGGAGTGTATATGGCATAGCAGCAGTGCTCGGCGGAGCGCGGGTTGAGCGGCGAACAGGTGTGTGCGAGAGAGAGAGAGAGACAGAGAGGGATAAAATAGTAAAGGAGAGGGAGGAACACGAGCGCCTCCACGCGGCAGAACGGCGAAGCTGGGGCCGGCGCGCGCGCTCCGACAGCGAGCGGGCGGGTTCAGTGAAGTGCGTCCCGTCGTGACCGGCGTGCTCGCCCCAGCTGTCTGGACCGCGGACCGCCACGCCAAGGTCGCCGTCGTCGTACGAGGAGGAGAGAGAGGAACACAGGTGCGTTATTCCTCCTGGTTCGCGTAAGAGACGAGTGTGGAGTCGACGTTGTCGCCTCGTAAACTCGACCGGTAGAGGTGGTGCTCCAGCTGTCTGATCCGCGTAAGGTCGCCGTCGTCGTGCGAGGAGAAACACTGGTGCGGTATTCCTCCTGGCTCGGGGAAGACACGAGTGCGTGGTCGTCGTCGTGGTCTAGTAGACGCAGCCAATACAGGTGATACGTTGAGGTAGTGACCCCAGCTATCTGGTCCGCACAAGGTCGCCGTTGTAACTATCGCCTACGTCGTGCGAGCAGGCGAGAGAGGTACACAGGTGCGGTATTCCTCCTGTCTGTGCGGGGTCGTCGTCGCCGACGTATTGTGAAGACACGTGTGTAGGCAGGTGATGCGTTGAGGCAGTGCGCGTTGTCGCATGGAGCCGCTGCGGGTGCCGGGGTCGCCTCAGCGCGACGCCCGCCGTGTCCGAGGCTCGTGGCGTGACTACCTGGACCCCAGCTTGGCCGAGGACGTGTTCGACCACGAGGACGACGAGGACGACGACGTCGACGAGGTGTGCGACGCTGACGAGGAGGAGGAAGAGGGCGTGGAGGCGGCCGGAGACTTCGAGCCCTTCTCCGACACGTGCGGCGAGTGCGACGCCGACGGCGAGAGCGACATGGAGGGCCTGGACCTGACGTTGTTCGAGCCCGCCACCCCCACCGCCCCCGCGGCCCCCGAGTGCTGCCCCCGCTGCTGCAGGCGCTGCGCCGCCGCCCCCGAGCGACCCGGCGTGCTGGCCGCCACCTTGCACGCCCTCGTGCCGCCTCACCTTACCGGTGAGTGACGTCCTGCTCATAAAGCCTACGCTACATTCCTGATAACACGTCAATAAAAAAATTTCTGCGGACCTCGTATTTACGAAAATATTTAGCAAATGTATAAAAGTGCAGATTTTTATAGTTTACCGTCATTTTAAATCCCTGAATTGTTTGCAGGCTTTTAGATGTAACCTGGCGATTGACAAACACTTGTCACGTGGCTGAAAGTTCGTTATGAATTATAACCGCCTATGGTAGCTCGCACCTACCTCACAGCAAGCTTGAACTCATCGTCGCCGAGCGTGTAAACAGAGGGCGGCTATATTAAGTCTTGAGGTTACCATGGACAGGACAAAATGTCATCTTGAGACGCTCAAACAACATGTGTAGTTTTACCGAGTCTTCAATACGTCACGAGACCCTGCATCTTTTGCAGGTTATTTATCATAAATTAACCTGACAATCGAACAGAGCTACGTAATCCCGACAGGTTGCTTAAAATAACCGCCTAAAGATGTAACATGTTATCCGGAATTGCTTCCAGCTGGAGTTCAAAGAACTACCCTCCTGTATGTGTTACTGAATAAAAGGTGCGATAGGGTGTTTACAAAACGCGACGGGTGCTTGTCCAACCAGAACCGTGACAGACAATCTGTTGTGCAGACATTGCGGCACGTGTGTTTGTCCTCCGTAAATCCCAGTACACACGGGCATCTTTCTTGTACATGAAAGTGAGCATCAAATGTGTACAAGAAAGGGAGCACTAGCTAGTGTTCTAGCAAGTATCCTACCAAATTAATTGTTCAGTTCACACGGCCAACTTTCTTGTACAATTTGGTGTACACCATTAAAATTTTGAATACAGGTTTTAAGGCTGCATTTCGAGTATTAGAGGAAATAAGTGCAATACTTATTGTACGTGCACCAAAAATAAGTTTTAAAATGTAAAAGTGGAATTATTGTCTCTATCCAGATATAAAGTGTCATGGCGTACGATCAGCAAATATTCCTTTAATAGCATCTTTAGTTCAGCTAAGACTCTGTTCATTTCAAAATGCTTCGTATTTGTAAGCTATTTTGTTCAGAAACATTCGCGTGTGCATAAAACATGTTTGTTTACATTCGACTAGTACAAGAAAGATAATGAAAAATAGAGTCGTCCCTATCCTGCACTAGTTAGTATACAAGTACTTGTATGCTAGTCACTAGTATGCTCGGTGGCCGTTCACACGATACATGTTCACCTTCTTGTACAAGAAAGATGTCCGTGTGTACTGGGCTTAAGGAGGCAGCCTGGGTGGTCGAATTTTTAGTCTCCGATTTTAAGATATTCCTCAACAGTAAAGGAAGTTTTTCAACCAATACATCGTACGAGACTCTTAAAAATACCTAGTCGTGTAACTAGAGCAAACGTTGACCATTGCCGTTGCCACTCTACAAGTCTGGTAACATCAATGTACATTTGACTGTTCACTTATAATAACTTGGTACGCCGCCATTGACGTGTGGGAAACAATTTTACCAAGCCTACTTTCTCAGCACTCGTATACATTGGTATATTACATTTCCTAATAATATTCTACAGGGCAGAAGTACGGGAGCGCAAAGGATCATACAGAAACACGCTTCACTCTCAATAGTAGCATCTAGGCGCAAGTCGCTGAACTGACGGCGTGCAGTCCCTCTGAGAGATATTCAGTGAAGATTCCCTGTTAATGAGTAATAGTTAAATTGTGATGTATGTGTATGTACCTTTTTAAGATTCTTCATCAAGTTGTTTATACCTAAAACGGACCTCATATCACTCATTTTCACATATTAGATAAGGTAAGTGTAATTTACATCTCGTCGACAGCGAGGTCGTTTACAGGCGACGACTAACAACGTGGTACAAAGACGGGTGCTGGGAGAGGAGTCGACTGTCCCAGCATTGGCCTGAAGCGATTTCCGGATATCACGGATAACCGAAAACAGAATGGCCGGAACCGGTGATCGAACCCGGGTCCTCCCGAATACATGTTCAGCGTGTTACCGTTTCGCCACATCGTTCGGTTTTCGCCTATTAGAGAAATGTGTCGAGGGCTTATCAGCACAGCTAAAAACGGCTTTTACATATCAGTGTATCTAATTAAATACTAACCTGATTCATAACACATAGACGTAGTAACATTAAATTCACTTTACACCATACGTTTTTTACAAATAAATTTACAGGATCACCTCTTTAAGCTGCATAGTATGACAGAATACACCGAGAACATTGAGCTACAATTTACTGCTCTGCGCATAAATGCGGTATTATTCTTGATGTGATGAATTTCGGCTGTATAGATAGCCTATTTTTACTCCCTTCAGCTGATAAAAAAAAAACGAACATCGACCACCTCTCTTAAGTATTTGTAAGTATTTGCTTATTGTGCGCATCCTTCGCCATCCACTTTCAACCTGGCTTCTTAGTTAGACGTAATACCACTTGCAGATACATTAACAGTACATGTTCTCTCACCTAAACTCGTATTATCTTTGCGCGATATTTAGTACGCATGAGATTTACATCAGCACCTTGTATCGACTAAAATGCGTTCAGAGAAATTTCTCCACGCCATTCATGCCCACAGTGTGCAGTGCTTAACTGTGGAGTGTATTGCCTACGTTTCAGGCGTACCATGCAACATATACCTGAAACGCTGATAATCTTCTGTGTGGCGTGTGCCGTACATTGTCAACATACGGTGTTACAGGTGTTAGAGAGCTGACTTAAATAAACTGTAACAATTGAGAAAGTTTGTATGGGAGTCATTTTTTTCTTACTGCTTTGAGGGTATTATATGATTTCGTGACATAAAATTAACAGTAATATTTAAAGTAAAATTCCACTAAAGTTAGACATTTTTTAAAAAATGTTATATCCCTAGTGCAGTATACAAAAATTTAGAAAATTATTTTCATTTTTGTAACATCTTTAATTAAATTTTCAAGTGTTTGTTCCAATGAGAATTTACAATAAGAATTTATTGGTTTGTAGACATACACCGTTGTTCATGTTTTATTAAGTTTGGTCAACAAAACGTGAGAAATGGCGTATGTTTACAAACATTACATTCTTATAACCTCCTTAATGGATCCGGCAACAATATTGTCAGTTATTTTTCAAACAAAATAGCTAGACCACACAACTTCGACTATAAAAGGGAGTGGAAAATTAGGTAAAACCAAAATAAGTATATACATTTTTATATGTAAGGTTAATATAATGATTTATAGTCCACCCTTTATTTTTGCACAAATATTTGGTTAGAGTTAGCGGGAAACTTGCCTACGTTAAGGTTGCGTCATTCTGGATGTTTATATTCAGTTTAAATAAAGAATGTTTGTGGCGATTCTGTTGTAAACAAGTGTTGGCATATAGATCGGTACCTCGTC
Source organism: Medauroidea extradentata (assembly GCA_003012365.1). Classification (NCBI taxonomy): domain Eukaryota; kingdom Metazoa; phylum Arthropoda; class Insecta; order Phasmatodea; family Phasmatidae; genus Medauroidea; species Medauroidea extradentata. Next base: position 36,926 of record PNEQ01043466.1, on the reverse strand, counting down.
TTCGCCCATCACCTAACCAAAATCGTCAAGCAGTAGTAAATAGGAACGAGAATAGAATACCAATTAGATGCTGGAGATTACTTCCGGGATGCAGTAATTAACACACCCAGGACGGTACGTCTACATCAGAGAAAGGCAGACGGGTAACGGAGTGTAGAAGTTGATTGCATCTCCCCGGAAATCTATAAACTGCGCAGTACTTAACACCGCACCTAGCTGTTAAGGTTATCGTCTGACTTGGAGGTATTTTGCATGCTCGAATCGTACTTACGTTTTTATCAAATATTCATTTGAATATGGCGAAATGTTTTCTCGAGGTAAAAATATATTTTGTTACCAGAAGAAACTACCAGAAGGAATACACCTAATTTACATGGCAAAATACTTATGCCTAAATATAAAATATTTTGTTGGCAGAAATAAGATAATTTGTTCGGGAGTAGGCCTACATACAAATGAACATTTTGATGTTCCAAGCAAACCTTAATATTTGTGCATGCCGTAGTTTGTTATCACGCCTAAAGTGCTATTTGAACATTTCTGTGCCAATTAGCATTATAACTATATTATGCTTCATTCAGGTACAGATAGCGTCGATGAAACCATTTCTGCAGAAAACTATCGTTAAATAAATAAGTAAAATATCGTGAATTATGTATCTGCGTATGTGTCACACATTTTACGAGTAATATGTATATATCTTAACACTAACGTTCACGCTTGAACGTGGATGCTGACGTGCGCTAAATACGAGAGGTCCCGTGTTCGATTCTCGGTGCTACCACATTTGTTTTTAGTGGCTCGGCACATAAATTATGCATAGCTGAACAAATATTTAGATATTCAGCCCAAATATTACGCTCGAGTAAAAAAAAAAATTATTTTGGTTCCAACAACAAAAACTTTTATTTCGCCATATGCAAACAAACCGTTTGGTCGCACCAAACAAATTCTGTTTAGTGAACTAAAATTCTCTCTCAACGCGTAAATACGCCGGAGCGGTAAGGGCATTCCAAGTATGCGAATAAAGTACTTTATAGCCACTACGTACCAAACGCGCCAAGCACTTAACTAGCGTGGAGGCTTTCTGTCGAACCCTTTTTACTAACGGACTTTAAGGATGAAATAATGTAGCCATTTTTTATTATGTATTTTTTTATAATATTTCTTGTGTAAGATTCAAATCTGAAAATGTAACTTTGTTAAAGCATGAGTTACTGCCAGAATTTCAAATGTCGCAAGGAATGCTATGCTGTCTCTGTTACGGCATTTGAAACGGTTCGTAGTAATTAATCAATATTCTACTCTGGACGTTGCTTAAGGCTACACTTCAAACGGAATTCTGTTAATACAGACTTTAAATAAACCACGGAGTTGTGTAATCTTTGAGCGATTGCTATTGTTCTATTTTTTTTTCTATTCGTGTCGTCTTTACGAATACGACTGTGTTCCTTTCCAGAATTGTAGACTATGTGTGTTCCACGAAAAGTAACAAATTTGAGTTGACAGTTTGCCTTCCTCCATTAGGGCTCTGTCTACCTTGTTTGTGGCTACGGGGTTTTAATAAGTAAGTGGTGTTAAAATATATTACTTTTTAATAGCTTAATTTAGAAAAGAACGCACTCAAACGAAAATAATTTTAATTACAATTTCTGGAAGAATACTGCTGTATGAGAAGCTTTGTTTATTTTTTAGTTTATATTTAAAATGTTAATTTACAGTGTATATTTTGTAGTAAATTTTTTAAATCATTACTATCGCAATATTCTTTTAGACATTTTACATAGAACATATTTTGTTTAAACCAGTTACCCTTAACTTCATCTATTATGACCGCTTGGATCAATGATTGAGCTCCTGGTCGGATAGCCAAGGGTCCCGGGTTTGATTCCCGTCCGTGGAGGAAAATTTACATTCAGCACTGGGTGTTGTGTTGTCCCCGTACTGCGGAAGTCAATGGCGAACCACCGCAGTTTTATCCTCGCCTAGTCGACCCTCGAGGTGTTTCCCCTAGGTTCATACCAGCCTCCGGGCTGAAAACTCTTGCGTCCATTCAAATACATCTGTTCAGAAGTAATTTAACATATGATTGCCCAATTAAACTGTGTGGTCGTAAGCTAGGTAGGCATTGTCCGTAAACTGTGACAAACTATTTTATTTGGCGGTAAATCTGTATCAAAGTTCAGTGAATTCGTATATCTCAGTTTTGTTTGTGTGTGTATGTGTGTGTATATGTATAACTAGAGACCGGAAAATTTTGCGGGTTCACTGACCTGTAGACTAGCTTCCAAGAACATTATTTGAATCGTGCAGACAGCAACTGTTTATTAACTGCTCGCTAGCACAGTGAAATGGGCCTGCATTCCGCTACAGTTTCATTATTGATAGAGGTACGTCAATTTCGCGGATTCATCTGGCAGCAGCCTAGACTTGTCAGTCCTATACACCCACTGGTCACAATCGATTATATATTGGCTTATAACCGTACAAGCAGGTAGCAAGCGATAGCACTTCGCATTACTTCCTTATTTACTACTGGCTTGCAGTAGTCAAACGCGTTTCATAACAGCCGCCAGCAAGTCACAGACATGACAACGAAGTATACATAATTGGCGTTCAACCTGACCTGGAATGTATCTGCGAAATTTACGTACCTCTAATTATTGACTCATCTACTTCCAAGAAGTGTCGAGTAAGTCAACGGCCAATTATTAACGTGATACAGACCTATAGTTGCTGGTACTCTAGCTTGCGCCTAAAAGAAGACGCGAAATTTTCAGGTCTCTAGTATAACTAGGAACCTGAAAAATTCGCGTATTGTTTTTGGCATAAGCTAGAACCCAAAGAACTGTATATTTGTGTACTTTAACAATTGACTTTTGACTTACATAGCAAATCTTAGAGGATACTAAGCCAATAATAAAGAAGCAGTTAAATACAGACCCAATCATGTGGTATTACTGTGTCAGCGAGCAGCCAATAGCCCGCTGTTGTCTGCTTAAGTTAAAGAATAATCTTGAAGGCTAGCTTGCAGGTCAATGAACTTGCGAATGTTGCTGATCTCTATGTATAACATTTCAGTAACGGCTCTCTGGAAGACCGTTGTTAGTACAGATGATGGTTTATCACAGGAAACTTGAGTGTTTGCTGGGTTTCAACGTACGTGAAGCTTATCAAAAGCTCACTGGCTTTTCTTTGTACGTGAAGCTGTTGCCGTATTTGACAGAGCCAATAAGAATCCTGCTAATGATAATATGTGATGCTTGTTATTGGTCTGCAGACAGCTACGTTGTGTCAGACGTGCATCACCATAGCCTTCTTTAGTAGAAAACCGTGGCCGTAGATCTGGCAACCCTGCCAGGAAGGGTCATTTGAACACTTCTGTTAGTTCTCCATATGCAATGGCTTTGCCTGATTCGTTATTGTGTACTACATATCGGCGAATCAGGGGAAGCCACAGCCGTTCGTGAGACAAAAGAAATGTTAAAAATGACCCTTCCTGGCAGGGTTGCCAGATCTAAGGCCGCGGCCTTCTACTAAAGACGGCTATGGTATCACCCAATCATACATATTGCGAGAAACCACAGTGTTTTCAAGAGTATGTTTGCACAAACATTTTCGCTGTATACAATTATCTCTAGTTATTAGTAGGGCCACGATTTTGTCCCGAAAGATTTTTGCCCCACTTTGTTTCAGTGTCTCTCGTGCACATCGGTAGCTCTGCTTCATTGTTATTGGGAGCGCGTCTTTGTTCAGACACGTTTCTCATTTTACTGCACCAATCAGAATAAGATTATTGTGACTCCTTACGTCTGTAATTTGCCAAGGCAAGTGAGAGTAAAATTGTCCAATTACGGGCGATGTAGCTGACCTGTAGACGTGCACATGACGCATCGAAACCAAATGTTGCAAAAATCTTTTCACCATAAAATCATGGCTCTAGTTATTAGCTATGCGTAGAGGCCCGACGTATCACGGTTTCAACGACCTTCCGGCTAGACTCCACATTCCTGTGTACACTCTGTGCTAACCTACTTGTACATTGGCTGCTGCTCCAGTGAGAGTCAGGTTGTACAGCGCGGCAGCCAGTGAGAATTTTCGTGCAAGTTTGCTATTGGTTCAAAGCCCTCAAGGGCGAGTTTCATAAACAGCGGCCTAGTTACGAAAGTCATTCACATACGCACAAGTTCAAAATATAGCGTCTCCTCGAAAGAATTCACGAAATTTCCTGATATCGAGCTGTCTCTGCGGGATAGTTTCAAAACAGTGTTTCTATTGTGCGAGGAATGTTGCCATTGACATCCCGCACTCATCAAGTGTGATATTGTTTCGTAAATTAGCGTGCTGGACTCGGATGGAATAGTTAAAAGTAAGAAACATATTTCCCTACACACTTCGTGCGATGCATTTGAGGCGTTGGGTACCTTACAGCTCGTTGTGGAATTCTGGTCAAGCATTTAACGCTATAAAAAGTACAACCTTCAAAAAATGAATATTTTGAAGATTACGTATTTTTGTACAACTGGCAGCCAAAGTCACAAATATAACTTTTTTTTTGTGTAGTAATTTTAAGAAAAACTGAAACACATTAATGAAACATTGTAGGTAAAATTCCTTCGTCGTTAACTGTTCGAAGACACGTCTATAATCCATCCACAAAGAGTCCTTTTTGCCTTTTTATAGAGTCAAAGTAAATTTAAAATTGGAGAAAACATCAGAATGTTTAATTGTATTAAGTTTTTGTTTACCGAATTTGCTGATTACGTCTTTAAAAGTAGTATTTCGCTGTCGCAATAACTTCAATTCGACAAGTTCGTTGGTTGTTTTTTTTTATAATGACTCGCAAAAACGTCAAAATGTGTAAAGTGTAGAGCTCACCATACATAATATGCAATCGAAATTAATTTTACCTATGGGAATTTGTGCTCCTTTTTGGTGTTTGCTAATTGCCTAAAATTCATAAAAAAAAAAAAAGACAATCAACTGGAAGGTATCCAACGTTGTTAAGACATCAGTTGAAATCTACACGTATTTGAACGACAATATGGAAGAAACTACAAAACAACATCCTTAGACAGTGATATAGCCAACTTTATGAGCAAGCCCACCCAGGGTGTTGTATTTGTTAAGCGAAGTCTCTAGCACCGCAGTTAAATGTACGCGATTTCGGCGTCAGATATTACTCTTCGTAAGTACGTTACTCGAGCGAAAGAAATGTTTACTAAGAAAGTTGGCCTAAAATATTGTCTAGGCTTGCTGTTTTTTTTTTTTTTTTTTTCGCTGTTTGGCCTTGAGTAACCTACAATTTTAAAGCAACGGTTTTAGGGTTGAATTATGTTCAATGCCCTCTTAAAACGCCTGGCAAGCGGTCTGCCAGAGAATCGTTGGTTGGTTGGTCTCTTCGCCTGTAGAAGGCAGTTGTTCGACGTCACACTCTGACGGCCCGCGGGAACTCTCATGCGGGCAGCGTGAAGGTCACAGTCAGTGGTGCTTACTCGAGTCACTCTTAGTCTACCCGTCTGTATCTTCTCTTTGTCTTACATCACCTGCATGCACACCCTTCAGGCAGGCCAGGGGCGACATGCCCATATACCTCTGGTTGGGTAGTTACACAGTGAAAAAGAAAGAAAAAAATATTGTATTAAAAAAATGATAACTTTTTTTTTATATTTTTGCAGCATTAAAAATATTTAGGTAATTTATACGAAGTATACAAAGAGTGTGTACATTCACAAACGATTTTTGTATACTTATAAATAACGTTGTGTACATTTTGCACCAGTAGTTCGAAGCGACAAAGCAAATATTTTTTGGTACCTAGAGCCCATTTTTTTCTCTAAAAGTCACAGCATTTTGTAAAATGTTGCAGGGAACCGAAGGTTATTTTGTTTCATATAGAACACTCTGCTCACAAAAAATGTAATCCACTATTTCTCATTGGAAAATTAAGGCCAATAAAATGACCAACGAAATTTTTGTTGTAGTGTCTGGACCACGGTCTTAGAATAACAGGTCTGGACACTAGCCTATCTAACAATGCTACTGAGTTGACCCCGTTATGACTGAAAGCGCCACTAGCAATGAATGTTGTTATAACATTGTAATATAGAGTCGTACTAGCACATCTCCTAGCAGCTCCGACACGTGCTTGCTCCTTGTAGATCAATTTACGCAATGTTAAAACAACACCAGAGTGCCAGTGGCGCCAATCAGTCATGAGAGGGTCGATTTTCAACTCCAAATGTCCAGACCTGTTCCTCTATGTCCGTGGTCTGGACTGATAAATGTTTTGGCATTAGTTTACAAGGGTTTTCTGATCATGGACACCTTGTTTTACTCTGTAGGTGCAAGTCCTCGGCGGGAAGACTAGAGTCAGCTGAGCTTTGTGCGCATAGAGTCGATGAGACGAGTGGTGGGCTCGCGATATTCGGCTCTAGTGGCCGCGCTGCTCAGGTACCCGATCACGTCCCTTGTGTTTCACCTAGACAGCATCAAGACAGACATCCCCTGGGATCGAACTTGAGTTACAACGATAAATTCCGGCGAGTTAATCGGACAGCCACATTCTTGCCATAGAGAGAGTAATTCATAAACTAACACTTTAATGTTTGAGTCAGTACAGAATCTCAGTAAACGTATTTTCATGAATGTACACTTTATTCTGAATAACAAGCTTTGGGGTAGAAAACTGATCCGTGAGTTTGAATACTTTCGAGGGATAGGGGTAGGTTGGGAGAAGGTTCACAAGGACTATCAGAGATGCGAGTGAAGACTTATATAAACAATTACGGAAGTGAGCTTAGGCCTATTGACATTTTGCTTTTAGTCGCATTTGTATTGTTTTCTAGCTGGTCCTTGAGTTTATTTTCCATTTATCGTTTGTACTAATTTATGACCAAATATGTATTCCATAGATTAAAGTGGCATGATATCATGAACATGTTCAACATGTTTTATTTACTTTTACTTTAACTCATCAGTTTATCATGAGCAAACGTAGTCGATTATGCATATGTGTTAGGACATGAAAGTGCGTCGCTAAAGCGGCACGATCGCATTATCGTCCACAGTTATTTGTTGACTTAATTCAATTACCAGTGAACCAACAAATTTCACGCGAGACTGAAACTCATAGCAAACACAGCAGAGGTAAACAAACTATCTGGATGAGAGACCGTCAACGGCAAATCCGCGTTGATTTTTAACCAGAAGTCGTAAATTAATGTAACTGGTATTTTTGAACTTTTTTTTTTCCAATGGAGTAATTTTCACATTTACTAAGATGCCCGCCTGCTTAGGCTGCTGGGCGGCATTCAAAGCTTCGGCCGTTACCAGATAATTCACAAACTGCTCAACGTGTGTTGGTTTTGTCGAATTAGGAATACTTTTCAAAGAACGTCACACAACCGTTTTACGTCCTTCACATATCTCGTAAAGTTTATTTTTACTCACCCGAAAGTGACTAAAATGGGTGATTTTGATGTCATTTTTCAGTATGAGAATCTTAGCGCAGAATATTTTTAATGGTATAGGCGTGTACAATACACCTTGTCTACGGTATTACGTCATAAAATTACAGGATCATCAGTAAATGTCTTTAAGGCGGTTTAACAATTGTGCGACTGTGCGACAGCGACGACCGACGATGTGAAGGCCTACGAAGTTCACACACTACTTGTCAATCGATTTTACAATAATGCGATAGCGACGATGAGTTTAGTTGCATTTAGTTTCATCTTTAGTCAGAAATTGTAACGAAAATGAACAAATGAATCCCGATTGTCGATTTGAATATGCCCGCCATTATGGTTTGTCTAGTTATGTTAAATGTGTTTTCCTCTCACTGAGTTGTTATAAAGAGATTCCCGCTTCCAAACTTCTTCAATTAACAGCTCTTCTGCACACTCATCAAGTTGATGTGTTGGTTACACGTGTTTAGGTCATGTGTTACATTTATTTGACTGGTAAAATAACATACTGTATTATTAAATGCACATCTTCACGTGTCTTTCGTAGCTTATGTATACGTGTGATGGTGTTTTATTATTATTATTCTTTTTTTTGTCGTTTCTGTTAGAAACATTGTTGTGTTATTCTTCTCCTTCTTCCTGTTCGCATACGAATTCCGCAGCCACGATAGAACACGTTCTATCACAGCCCTTTGCATCGTTGTCATCTGCTTGCTTTCCTCTGATTGACTATAGCCAAGTTTGCCGCACTGTCGCTGTCGCAGTGTCGCACAATTGTAAAATCAGCTTATTGAGGCTAGTTGTCGCCAGTTCAGCTACTCGCGCCTAGAGGCTAGAGTGAGGCTTGATGCCCGTGCTGTCTCGTTCTTACGACTTCCGCACTTCTGGGCTTTGAACGCGCAAAATACATTCATCCAGGCGACAACATTAAGGTTGTTCACGTGGCAAAAATTCAAAATTTTTTATTTGCTTGACATAGTGTTAGTTTTATAGACGTCACTTGTGACTACATTTTCCTCTTGTAGAAATTTTTTAACTCTCATAGTTTTCCCATGGCGGCACGTCAAAGTCGGAATTTGCAAGTTACAGGGACATAGGTATAACAAAAACCGAGTTACTTACTCGAATGAAATAATTTACACTGAAATTAGATATCATGGGCACTATGCTAAAACATTTAAAAAGCACACAACGAAGTCATTTTGTCTTTTTTAAAAATTGCCATAAATGAGGTAAATTTTCGTCATTTTCGGATTTTTATTAAAAAGTGCAAAGGAATTCCATTGTGTGTTTTTAAATATTTTAGCATATTGCCTGTAATATCTAATTTCAGTGTAAATTATTTCATTCGAGTAAGTTGATTTGGTTTCTGTTATACCTATGTTCCTGTAACTTGCAAATTATGACTTTGACGTGCCGCTATGGGAAAACTATGATAGTTAAAAATTTCTACAAGTGTAAAATGTAGTCACAAGTGACGTCTATAAAACTAACACTATTCTAAGCAAATATGAAAGTTTGAATTTTTGTTACGTGAACGCCCTTAAGGGCATGCCCCCTGTTCCTAATGTGTTTGAGGTCGTCTAGTTACATTTTTGCGTAAACAAGAGCATATATCACATATATGTTTGGCAGTTTGTTTTAAAATTGTTCGTGTCGTGTTACCAAATTTTTTCATGACAAGAATAATTATACAGTTTGAATAATAAGTCACTTGAACAAATTCTCGTTAAATTCACAATTAGCTAAAACCATAGTACGTATTTTCTCGAAAAAATAGCCAAAACGGTGAAAATGTTTTTCAAAAAAACTGCAAAACCATATTTATAATATCTGCTCTCGTATAATGGCTTAAGGCTCTAGTCGATATATATTTTTGGTGATATTAATTTTTACGCTTAAACGAGAGCAGATATAAAAAGTCTGTGCGTCAGTTTTGTTTAAAATCGTCTTTTCCATGTTGGCTGATTATTTTTAAAGCAGTAAATGCTATGGTTTTATCTAATTATGTAATTAACGAAATTTTTGTTAACTTTTCAGTTGAAATCGTATAATTTTTTGCAATGAAAAATTACCTATCATGGCGAAAACCATTACAGAAAAAATCGCCAGACTTATTTTTGATATCTGCTCTTCATTAAGTTTAAAAAATAACTATCGCAAAAACTTTATAAACTAAACAGCATGGCTTTTTGTGAATTTATTTAGCTCGCGGAAGTTTTCAAATATAATCGTTCGCGTGCTTTCAATTTTTTTCGAAAACTATTCAGTGTACAATTTTTTTTAAGGTTGTGTAAAAAGTAGTGAAAATTAATGAATCCGGAAAACCTCGTTTCAGTTTTACGTACATTTCCGAAAAAAAAAAAAAAAAAAAAAAAAAGGACAGGTTTTTCGAAATTTTACGAGGGTAGGGTAGGTCAATCAGAAATTTAAAGTGTTCGAAATTTAACGTAAGTGAAATTCATTTTCGAACGTTCAATTGACGGCCTCTGGATCAATTCACTTGCCCTGCTATCTAACAGGTTGAGTGTCGGTTAGCAGATGAGAGTCGCCATGTAGCGGATAAAAAAATGTAAACAGTACACATAACCAAAAACCACAATAAAGAAAAACTGAATGTTCTTTGTTCAAAACATCGAAAAAAACATGGAAGTTATATTACATTTAAATATAAATAAAATTACGTGTAAAAATGCATTGCGGACGTAACATTTAGTAACATATTTTTCATGTGGAAAATACTTCATAAATCTCTGAAAAACATTACAGACGTTCATAAAGATCCTGGCGATAGACGAAACTTTGCCTTGTGACTGAGACAACCTACCCTACTCTAGCTCGTGAGTTTTCGAAAGCTCTTATAACCAAATACATTATAAACCAATAGGTCTACCGGGCAGCTCGTTCAATTTTAGGAGAACACTGACTGTGTTTCCACCTCCAGCCAACAGATAACAGCACAGTACATTTTATTAGTTAAATATTTATGCTACCAACATAACAGTATTTAGAAAGAATTTATCTTCTCAAACGAATAACCTGTTTTCGTTGCTACAACCGAAACGAAATGACTAAACCAAAAATTGTAGTACGCTTGAAGCTGTCCTGTATTAGTCTCTGTAGTATTTTTATAGCTAGCAAATTTCGCGTTATTTTCTTACGGCTGACTAGACTCCAAGGGGCTTATTCATAGTCGTTTTTGACCCGGACTAGTGCGGGATTATCGTCGGACTAATTTTTGTCTTATTCATAGACGCGGACTGTATCTAGTCCGACGTTACTTGGCGTTTATGAATAAGGTAACACTTGGTCCGGACTATAGGACCAACCCTGGACTAACTGGCACAAGATGATCTCAGGATCATCTCGGAACTATCTCACGACTATGAATAAGGCCCCAAGTGACTATAGGCGCATTCGACGTCTCCCGCTGGCCGATATTGTCGTGACTTGCCGCAGAGAATGCTTACACTGTAGAGAGACCAATCTCTGAAAATACGTAACACACGTAAATTACAACACATTTAAGTTCGTGGCCAATTGAATCGCAGATTATGCTCTGTTACGTATAGGAAAGTGAGGTTTAGTTTGCTACCAAATGATAACATGAATTTTGCATGCCTCTAGTTCTAGCTATATGCGGGGTAACAGCGGAGAGCGGGCGGCAGGTTAGAGAGATGTAGAGGAGAAGGAAGTAAAGTGGTCCAGTGCTGGATACTGTGCAGGTACTCCCCCCTGCACGACCTGGTCATAGAATGGTGGTATCACAGCTGTCCATCTGTAGCAGGTCCGCCCCGCTGGGCCATAACTACATCTCGTACTGTGCCGGGTCGGAGAGCAAGGACCTAGACGTCCGCTGTCCGTCACACAGCGCTCCTCGGGCGAGACCACTTCGGCGCCGTGGGACGTCAGCACAACATACGGCCACAGAATATTTGGGAATACAGAAGAAAAATATAAGGCGTCACGGTTGGCACAGTGGTTAGAGCACTTGCCTCACACCAAGGCGACCCGGGTTCGATTCCCGGCGGGGTCGCACGCAGGAATCGTTGCTACTTGTCGACGAGTTTTCTCTGGGATCTCCAGTTTCCCCCTCCCCATCATTCCGGCGCTTCTACGTACATGTTACCGCTCAACAGCGCTAAATATCTAGATGTTAAGGCGGCCGCCTGGTGAAGTGTATGTTTGTGTATGAGTCGAAAATCGAAAAGGCGCTACGAGCGACGCCGGCCGGCACGTGTATTGTGATATCGCCTCTACGCCCAGAGTAGTAAACGCGCGCGCAGTGTTCCCGCCGTAATATTTTTACTGTGGGACTTTAAGCGATTACCCTATCATTTTATTGAACGCGTCACTGTAGCAAAGTCCAATGTACTTGTAGACCTCAATTTCGAACAAATCCTTTACATATATCTTGAGAAACAACCGCGTGAAAAAGCTGATTTTAGCCATGTTTGAAGGTTTTAAAACAATGCCTCAAATGTGCGTGGCGTCTTGAAAGTCACATTCACAAGTAGTCTGAAGTGTGTTTTTTTTTCGTAGATAAGCATTGAGAACGCACGTTTACTGGTCTCTGAGAAAAAACGTAACTCTGAACACGCCACACGCTGTTCAAGCGCCAACCAGGCGGTCGCCTTAAGTGCTGACCAAAATCGCTTCGCTTCTTGTGCACTCAAAAAAAAAAAAAAAATTGTTTGAGGCCACGGTAAAATATTTCTGATTACTATTCTTGAAAGTAAGTCTTCAAAAGAGCTTCCGTTGCCGCGAACAGAGCCAAAGGCTTGGAAGTAAGGTCGATGAGGCCTTTGACACGAGTGTTAGTGACGCCTTTGACTGTCAGACTGTAGCCTCGCAGTGTTTGATTAAAGCGTGAACAGGCTGAGGATGAAAGAGAGCCCGCTGGGGAAATCTAGAGGTCTGCGGCTGAAGGAAGAAGTTTGAAGAGTGCTTAGACAGGAGAGGAAATGAGTCGGTAGACGGTGATGAAGGAGAAACTCTCTGGAAACAGTTGGCTTCTGCACAGCCCGCGAGCCAAGCGCCTGGATACTGAATTATTAATTATTAAAGCGGTCGCTGTCCTTGCCCTTGACCTGCGTTGCACGGTATTTGAAGAATTTTAATAGGAATTTGTAGGTGGCTGCCTAGGTAGACATGTTTTGCGTGTTCGAGGCCTAGAAGTGGAGAAGCGATAAGGACGACGCAGCACGCGTAGCTCGCGTCAACGTAGCCTCTATGCGCAAGCCACTGGACTGGTGTAGTCTTCTCGCTGACAACTCACCTCTGAGAGCTACTTAGTAGTGACCCTATAAGTTATGACTTAATATTAAAGAATAAAGATGTATTGTGCACACATATGATTTTAACAGTATTCTACCGCAAGATTTTCTTACTTAAGAGGGCGTGGGACATAATTCAACGCTAAAAGCATTAATCTATCTATAACTGTAGATTTATTGAAGCCAACTTGCGAAAATTAAACAATAGCAATCCTGGACAATAGTTTTAGCCAACGTTTTAAACAAAATTATTTCCCGTGTTACGAACTTCTGAGGCACAATCTCTGACGTCGCAACTTCATGCATTTAACTGCGCGCAACGAATTAGTAATTCTGTATAAATATTTACTCATACAGTTGGCAAATACCGTAATCTAGGATTGTAACTGAGTATTTTATCAATATCGGCTTCGAGTGAGTGAGAGATTTTGGTTAGCGCTTAACAGCGAGGTCTTTAGCACTGGTGAGGGATGACATTATGTGAGCGTGGAGCAGCGCCGGAATGAAAGGGCGGGGAAACGGGAGATCCCCGAGAAAACCCGCCGACCAGCGGCATCGTCCGCCACGATTCGCACATACGAAAATCCGGGGACCGACCCCGCCGGGAATCGAGCCCGAATCGCCTTGATGGGAGGCGAGAGGTCTGACCTCTCGACTACCGTGGTCCCTAATATTGGCTTCGAAAAAAGCGTAGAAATCAATTGATGTTTTCAGCGTTTATCTATCTACTACGCACTCTTAAGGCGGCCGCCTACCCCACGCTTCAAACGTGTTGCAATGTGTTCGTAAACTGGTTTTTTCTACGAAACTATTCCACGTGTACCCACTGTGCCAACGTACGAAAATAAATCGAACTCCAGACGAGGTCGGAACCTCATTGTTAAGACGCCACGATAATTAAAAACACTGTTTATAAGCTGTCCAACATGACAAAAAACGGCCTTCTCAGACTTCCGTACTTCAAAATGTACTTACCAGATGTATGTGAAACTCTGATTGCGACCTGCACTGAACTTAGCTGCAGACTTTCCAACAATAGAATTATATGGTCACCGCTTAGTGTCCCATAGAAAAAACCGTTCAGCGGGAACCTTGCACGCTAGTTCAGCGCTTGCATCGTTGAGGCGACGCGGCATTTGATGCGCGCTTCAAGGTCGACCTTACTGCTCCGTCGCTTTTGAGTCTCTCACGTGCGGGTAGGCGACGCCCTTAAAAAGGACCACAAAAACTCCCATTTATACCATTTTCGGCGACAGCAAATATGCTTTGATAAGTAGTGGTGAACCTGAAATGTGTATACGCACATGTACCGTTCTTCAAATGCTATTTCTAAGCTTTTAGGCTATATCTCACGCGCGGGGAACAGTTTTCAAATATTATTTTAACTGCTGAATCTCTGCTCGCCGTTCAGTGGCCTGGTAAGTTACACCTTAGACTTGTATCGAGTATGCATATCTTCGACAAGAAACCACATTCTAGTCATGACAGAGTGGTACTTTGAAAGCAGCACGCATGCTATGTATACTAACTTATTTCATATAATTGTCTTTGGTTTTAGAGTACTACCCAGTGACAGGCATTGCCGTGTGGGTGACTGATGGCACGAGAGAAGGGGGAATTACTCCATTACTCCCCTTCCCCTCAGAGCAAAATGTATACATTGTAACTCTTTAACCTAAATACAGACATAAACATTGTTTGTGTTTGATACACAATCGTTGATTATACATCCCTAAGCAATTGCGTTTTCAAAGTTATGCTCTGTTTCTTTGATTTACCTTCGGTTAATTTTGAGAGTCCTGTATAATGTATAATGTGTATCACACTCCAAGACAAAATGTATAACACGTATGGTGGAGTGAGGGTTTAGTTTTGTACAAAAAACGTCAACAGACACCGAATATAACGTTTACAAGACGTTAAAAATGTGCCTTCCAGACAGTCAACTTTACTGAAGTTATGCGAAATTTTGAGTGCCGCAAAGCTAATGTCTTAATAGAAAAATAAATTATAGTTTTATAGTAAAATATACAAAATTTAGTTTTCAAAGTTTGTTCTTTGAGAACGCAAAAAAAATATTGTGAAATTTGTAGGAAACGGAAATGCATGTATTTTGAAAAATCTTTTATGTATTTAAAAATAAGTTTTCTACATTTCAAGCAATGTTTGCATATTGACAGCTAATTTTTTGTACATTCTACAAATGTTTGAAGTGATATAAAAATTGGCAACTAATATCCAATAAAATTTTGTATGAATGTACAACATATTTTCTAAAATGAGACAGGCCGCCGAACTTTATTTTGTTTCACACTGAATACATTTGTTCATAAAGTTTAATTCCAATAATTCTTACGGAAATTTTGAAAATTTAAACCACTGTAATTACTTGCGACATTATAGGCCTAGTTACTGTTCCTAGAGAGATACGTGTTTTGTAATTAGTGTACAGGTTTTTTTAATACGAATTTATTTTACTCGGTAACGTAGCGTGAAGTGTTGTAAAGTTGGCGGTGCTGAGCAATGACTTTACACAACACGGAGTTGTCTGTGGAGCAGACAGGGACAGATAAGGCGATTAAGAATAATGTGAGAATTTTTTAAAGCCTAGTTGCTTTTTTTCCTTCCTAATAATTTGTATTCTCCTGTTACCTTTTAATATAAACATTGCACCCTCGGTATTCATCAGTCTCTATAGATTCAACCGTACTCAAAAGTTGAAATCTAAAGTTCAACTAAACAATATTTTAAAATAATTATTCAAGACATGGTGTTGTTCAGAAGTGTTCTGTTTACCGCGAACAGCTTATATACACTCTGACAGTAGCGTACAAAAGGTTAGGTGCTAATTATCAATAACATTCAACCTTAGAAACACAACTGCTAGTGCTCAAAGCGTATTGTATGGAATATAACCAAGCTACGACACTGATTTTACTGATTAAAAGGGATTTCACGATCGCCAGACCTTCCATGACACCTACTACCATATTGTGGAACATTATGGTATAGGTCGTTCGGGATAAAATGACGGTCTATTTTTTTTTTTCAGGTAATGGATAGTTTCCTGACGTTTTTTTAAATATAAACAAACAATCAAGGGGGATAGATTGTATTGTACACAAGAGTTAACATCTTATGTTACAGTAAATAATAATTAACTATTATTTCAGGTAACATGATTTTAAAAAGTGCTCACTTTATAGCAAACTATATATAGCCTACTAAACTGAAAGAAAAGTATTGTTGTAGGTACCATACTTCTGTTAAAATAGGTACAACATTACAGTTTGGTTATCGTTACAATCTGCATTGTTTGCATTGTTTCTGTAACAATATGTCCTGAAGAAGTGGCAATTTGTTCTGTAGAATGAGGAAATAGCATCTTCTTTTTCAGAAAATATTGTTATTTATACAGAACAGATTGTTATGAGAACAATGCAGATAGTAACGGTAACCAAACTGAAATGTTGTCCCTAGTTTAACATAAGTATGGTACCTACAACAACACTTTTCTTTCAGTGTACAGACTGTGGACCGGGTATAAGCAGCGTGCTTGCTGCGGGGAACTAGGAGGTGCTTCGTGCCAGAGATCTGCATGTCGGGCTCGGCGGTAAATTGTATGTGCTTTCACTGCTCGTGTCTAATTGCCTCTGATACGTTGCGAGTGCACGCGTGAGTGTTCTGGAGCCTTGGTCGTGAAACTGTGCTGCCGGCGGCCACTTAAATGTTTGCGTGCTCAGGGGAAACGTGCGATCCGCGAGGTTTCTACGCTTCGCACTGAAGGAGACCAAGCAGTCCAGCGAGAGCTAACAACCAGTTGCCACTAGGAGAGGAGTGGTTAGACCACCCGCATCCCACCAGGGCGATCAGCGTTCGATCCTCGCATCTGGGCATCGTGCCGGACGGTCTCGCTTGTCGGCGGGTGTTCTCGGGGTTCTCCCACTTCCTCCTGCCTTCGTCATTCCGGTGCATCACAATTACAGGACATCATCTCAAGCCATCCTTCGCGGAAAGCAGTTGGCCGGGGCGGGCGCCCAGTCGTGAAGTCTGCACTTCAGGGTGTGTACCTTCCCCATACGATGTTTATTATTTTACCATGGAGAGATCCCCACCATCAACTGCTAGGCTAAGAGTATGCTAATCCTCTTTATCTTCCAGTACACTCTACATTTTCTTTGTATTTTAATTTTCTTTTGGAAGTAGTTCAAAAAAGTTTTAGTACTTGAAATAACATGGGTGACCATGGCCGGCGACAGAAACTTCTGGGTCTGGTACATGTACGTGTGGGAATTTCGGGCCTCTTTCTCTTCTGTCCACTCGCCAATCGTATGTGTAAGTATTGGATTATGCATCCACTTTGGCTCAAGGTCAGTTCAGCTGCACGTTCCCTGTAAAAACCTTCCCCCTTCCCCGGCACAAGCAAGGGGGAGTACCCAAAAATATGCGGGAGGTTTAGTTTGAGGAAACGTGTAACACAGGTATTTAATATTATTACTGTCTACAGTTTAAACGTTCAAATCTCCCACCCTCTTTCATATTTTTCCATGAAATACTATTGCTGTGCCCATGCTAGGTATTTTGTTTACCCAAAAAAACGTGTAATGGAGTGGAGTAATTAACAGCTTTTAGGTCGATGACTTCTTCTCTGTTGTGGTACACGTTTGATGCAATACTAGTATACATTTTTAGTTCGAAAATGAACTTAAATGTCCAGTGCGTAGTATGCTCTGTAAATTTTCTCTCCCATTGTAACTGACATTGCTTAAATTTTTTTGTTTATAATTAGTATTAAGTTATATACTTTTGTGTTAATTATATATCATATGTAGCATTTATGTATGACATTTTTGCAAAGTGAAATATAATTTGTATTGAGTTCAGCGACTTTGTCTTGACTACGTCTCTAAATATAATAAATAAATAATGTATTGGTGCCAAAAGAACTGTCAAAGTTGACTGAAGTTAAGGATGTTTAACTGCTCATTAAAATCGTCACATTAGCAGTATCATTTTTAATCGTTTTGTGTGACAAATGCATTTCTCATTAACATTCCAGACACATGACAGAGTGCGTTGTGTGGGTGTATAATGAGCCGTTCTCGGATTTTCGATTCAGTTGCTCACGGGCCTTGAAAGGGCAGGGTCGTGCTACTATCAGCTCTTATCGCGCATCTCGACACTCGCCATGGCAGCTTGTCGTTTCGTAGAAGAGGATGTGCACTTGTTACCGCCGACATACACCACAACGAATAGAGAGTTTGCGTAGATATACATTTTGTATTGTCGTAATCAGGATGAATGGCGCTGTTTGCCAAAATGCTAGGTTCTCAAACCCCGAAAAATACTTCCACCCATCATACATTAATAAAACAGTTCAGCAAGTTATGTTTAAGAGGGAGAGCTAGATGCTCATTTTCATTTATCGATTTTCTGCAATAACTTCATGTTTTAAAATATTTTTGGTAAATGTGCCAATGTTAAGGCATATAGAGGCACGAGTATTTCGCGTATTGATTCTAGATCAGCTTGAACGTCAAAAGTCTATACTTCACTGTAAGTTCTGTGATCGGGCGACAGTTGTTTTGATACACATTTAACGACTGCAGGCCAGTCATAAGTAAGGAAATATCTAGTGGTAGTGGTGAAATTACGTGGTACCGCTCGTACGGTATTCGAGCCAATGAATATTCCACTTTGGCCCGTTCGTGTATAGGTCTGTGAAGTCTAGGCTGTTACCAGATTAATACGCGAAATACTCGTGCCTCTGGGCATAGAAGATATTTGTAATGCATTTTGGAGATCATAATAAATATGTGTTCATATTTTGTTGGACTTGTAATAATAATTTATTTTTAATCCTGTAAAGTTACCCTCTAATTCCCTTCCAAGGATTCTGCATGACAAATTAATGAAGGTGTTCAGTAATATTTATGTCAAGCAATTTGCCAAGAATACAACATATGTCTTGTCAAAGAGAAATTTTTGATAATACAAGTTGAATAAATGTCATGGCTCGAAAACAAACACAAAAGAAAATTATCTAACACTCCCCCTCAAAACTAGTTATTTCCTAAGAGGTGAAGTTGTGAGGAATTCTTGAACAGGCGCACATTTGGTAATTAAGTGTGTCTATACACTAGAGGTTGGCGCGATATCAGTCACTCGTTTAATCAGCGAGTGAAGTTGTGATGACTCATGTCACACTGGTTATCGAACGGCGCGTCCTGCCCCCTCTACCACAGCCCCACAAGGTCACTTGCTCCTTGCAGTGAGCGAATGTTTACTGGGGGAGGGGCGACCCTGCTATCTGGTCACGACTGACATGTTCGCGAGATAAAGGCGCGCGTCTGCCCTGATGCCTAACATACGCGACAACAACCCACAGTTCTTTCCCGTACTATACTTAGAGAAGATGGTTTATCGCAGGAAAACTTGACTGTTTGCTGGATTTCAACACACGTCCAGCTTACCAGAACATTACTTACTGGCTTTAGCTTGTACGTGGAGCTGTTGCCCTATTTGACTGAGCCAATAAGAACCCCGATATTGTAATATTTGATGCCTTTTATTGGTCTGCAGACAGCTACGTTGTGTCAGAAGTATATCACTGAATCAAATATGTGGAAAACAATACAGCGTTTTCAAGGGTATGTTGGCACATAATATTTTCGCGATGTACAATCACCTATAACTATATTATATCTAGAGACAGTGGCGGCTCGTGGGTTGTTGCCAGGTAGGGTTGCAGTTGCCAAGAGCTGTACAGGGTTGTGCGCTGGTTGACTCTACAGCCACTGACACGCTGGTGTGCAGGTGCCCCTTACTACTGAGTGGTCACAACACATCTAGTAGCCGGCAAATATTTCATGGTCGTTGGTCTACGGCGCGTTCGTCAAGAGTGTATAGTTCCGACTATCTGCAGCCCCACTTGGCAATAACTCACGAGCCGTCACTGCCTAGAATTTTGTCGGAAATAATTTTGCAACAATTTGTTTCAATGCCTTACGTGTACATCTGAATATCTGCTTCATGATTATTTGCAGCCAGAGCTGAGAGGTCTCTTATTTGACTGTGCCAGTCGGAAAAATATAACTGTGGCACCACATGTCTGTGATTTGCGGGTGGAACCTAGACTCTGAGAGAAAACATCCTATCACTGACCACGAAGCAGAGCTGCAGATCTGAACAAACGGTATTGAAACAAACTATTGCAAAATTCTTTTCGCCAAAAATCACTGGCTCTAGTTACTGTTAGGGGCAGGAAGTTTTCCCGAAACATTTTTGCACCATTTTGTTTTAGTGCCTTATCCGCTTTGTGGCCAGTGATTGGCTGTTTTAACTATCAGCGCCTTGGGGGGTTTTTTCCGCAAATCACGGACGTCTGGGGTCCCAGTAAACGTTCTTATGATTGTGCAGAGTCGTTTTGCATTTGACTATCCCAATAATACGCAGCCCATAACCATGAACTATACCTTACAAATAGTTTGTAAATTTACCAGACGTGCGTATAGGAGCGCTAAGAAAGTAGGTATGGTAGAATTGTTTTCCAGACATCCATCGCAGCACTCCTAAATCTTTTTTATAAAACAGTCAAATGTACACTAAAGTTATCAGACTTGTATTGTAACAAGTGTAAAAGTTTGCATATTTACAAGGCGGAAGTATGGTAACTGTCTCATACTGCGTCTGGGATAACAACTTCCTAAACATTTTAGGAAGTTTTTTTTACAGCGTAGTGCTGCAGGTGTACACGCACGTGTGGCCCTAGTTATTGTATATCGCGAAAATGTTTTATGCCAACACAGCCTACCTTTGAAAACACTGTAGTTAATTGCAACAAATATGACTAGGTGATGTACGTCTGACACAACGTCGCTGTCTGCAAACCAGTAACAAGCATAGCATATTACAATATCGGGGTTCTTATTGGCTCAGTCAAATAGGACAACAACTTCACGTACGAGCTGAAGTCAGTAATCTTCTGGTAAGCTGAACGTACGTTGAAACCCAGCAAAACAGTAAAGTTTTCCAGCGATAAACCATCATCTCTAAATGATTTATCGCAGAAAATGTTGACTGTCTGCTAGACTTTAATATAACATGTCCATGGCTGACGTTATTCTTGTGTTATTGGCGTATCCCCGTCTGATTAGACCAATGATAACTCTGGTGCGCCTCTACTGTTTATTTGTGATTCGTCTTTAAACAACTACATTATAGACTGTTCACTATCAACCGATCACTGCTTTAATTTTTCCAGCCAGTTTGTAGTCGTATTTGGACTAATATTTTTGTTCTGAAAACTTCCATGGAAGAAAAATAAAACCAGTGTAAACATTCCCCCAATCTCAAAACTTTTGGCCCAAATAAAATACAGTGTTTGGATGTTAATATTTGTTGCTGAGTGCTCAGTTTAAAGAGAACCGACTATACCACCCTGCAATCATACAAGATGCAGCCCCCTATACAGTTTTGCCAAACACGATGATATGAAAAAATCTTGCAAGTTTCCACTATCTCTGACTTTCAGCCTGGAGAAAATAACAGAAAGTTAAATCGTACGGGCGAGACAGTCCTTGAATAATAATTCCGCCTAAATGCGGACAGTACAAAATAGCTCGCAGTGTTTTTTTGCAGTTTTTTTATGGGAATGTAAACGGTGACGCTATTATTTTTTATCTGTGGAAGTATGGCGTAAAGTAAAGAAAGAAACGTTTCTGTATATTAACGAAGTAGAACCGCATGGAAAAACCGTTTTTTAGCGATTTTTACGGGCCATAAAATATGTGCGTCTCTAATATGCGTGTTGTAGGCCTACCTTTAAAACCTTAGAATTATAATTTAAAGTGTATTTTATTTTAATATTTAACATATTAGAATGACTTGAACAGTTTTAAGTACAACAGAACACTCGTGACATGTTACATCACTGATAATGTCCTAGACGAGGACTTATCTTAAGGGTGCCGCCTACTTGCATGTTTAGACGCGCAGAAACGACGGAGCTGAAAGGGCGACCTAGCAGTGCGCGTTAAATGTACTAAACTAGCGAGCAAGATTCCCTCAATACCTTTTACTATGGGACTTTAAGTTGTGACAATGTAGTTTTATTTGTGGAAAGTATGTAGCAGAGTTCACTATTTTTAAAAACAGTATTTTTTAAAAATAAGATTGGTGTCTTAACAGTGACATTCCGACCTTGCCCGAAGTGCAAGGGCGCCCATAAGTAGGGGCAGGGTGAGGCCTGAGCCCTCCCCCCCTAACAGGTGTCCCACAATACGTTTAGTTTTGGTTTTTATAAAAGTGTATAACAAACTATTTACAGTTTGATAAGTTTCGTAATCAACGCTGTTTCATGTGCCGAAATATGCCAGTGGCTACAAATTTATACGCAGACAATATTCGTTCCTATTGACATTAACATATGTTATGATCTTGGCCCTCATTACAATCTGTAAGATGGGCGTCCTTGCCGAAGTGTGTTTTCTATTCGTAAATTGGCACAAAGGACACATGTGGAATAGTTTTGTAAAAAAAAAGAAGTTATTTACGAACACACTGCAACGCATTTGAAGCGTGGTGGGGCAGGCGGCACCATTTAATTTAATCACGTCTCAATTAACCAATTTTATAATATAACTAGCTGTCCCTTTGCGGCTTCACCCCGTGTAGAGCACCATACTCATGCAAATATTATATCGATATCTTCAGTGGTTTAAGAGAAATAGAGGATTTATCTAAAACACTTTTAACGGCTTTTGACCTCCTTAATTTCCGAATTTCGAAAAATCGAAACATTATAAAATATGTTGTAAAGAATTTCCATTAAAATTTTTTTTCTAGAAATTTAAAATATACATTGCACAACTTTAAAAAGGAATGATAAGTTAAGTGTGCATTCTATCTCTCACGACTTAAGAAATAAAATATGCAGACCTTAACATGTACCAGTCTCTTTAAGGCCTCTCTCTCTTTTTCTCTGTCTATCTCCTCGCTCTCTCACTCTCTCTCTGACAGCTAAACCTGAAGCTACGGAGTTGGAACAAATTATCAATGTTATAATTTTACATTTAAATACATTAATTTTAAATTGCACTTAAAAAAAATAAAATATTGTACGAGAAACTTCAGGAAGAATGTTACCTTATGCATTGCATCGCATTTGTAATTTAATACTTAATATCTAAAATGTATTGTTCACAAAAATATAAATGTTTTTTATTAAAATTCTTACTGTCCCACTAACTTAAGAAATTATACTTGGAACACTTTTTATTTGATATGGTTATCACCAGAATTTATATATTCTGAGAATTAATTAAATTTAACATTCAAATTGCTTTCAAGTGTACAACAAATGCATGCGAATTTGTTCAATTTGTACTAAATTTATCATTTTTCTTTTCAATAGTTTACCAGTAATTAAAACGATTTTCAACAAGCTCCAAAATATGTCTGTTAAGGTAAATGGTACAACGAGTATATATATATTTACTATTACTGGCATTTTAGAAGTATTTTCGGTATTTTTGTCCTGTTATGCTTTAAATAATACTCTTCAACTACTTTTTTCATTGTATGGTAAATTTCTTACTCATTCTTTTTCAAAATATGCCTGTTATAAACATGTTTTCGGAGCTCTGTTTTTCACACTGCTCTATCTGGAAATAACCAACTAGATTCGTAAAAAAAAAAAAAAACTCCTTTACTTGAATAAACACCATGCTTTTCACAAATACGGTACAGCTACCACCTAGAAGTACCGTACAAAAAGAATACTATACTGCGAAAATACTGCTCCATAATTTTGTGTTCCGTGAATAAAGATGGCATTGTTCTTGAGTAGCGGCTCGGTGTCACCCATATTGCTTCCCTTATTTCGTTCCTCCAGCGGGTTTAAAGCATGTCTTGAGAGAGTGGCGTTAGGCAGGGTCGATGCGCAGGAAGCGACTTAGCAGAATGGTTGTTGTCGGACTAGGTTATGCCGGGTAGTTTGGCAAGGACGAGAATATTTATTTTCTTTGGGGGAGAAGGGGGGGGGGGATCAGCTGAGCGCGGGAGCACCTGGCGGGCCGAGGTCACTGACCGGCCGCACCGCCTTCTCTTCCGCTTCTCTCCCCAACAACGTGCACCTTAGGCGGATATACAGGATGTCCAGAAACAATCGCATAATAACCACACCACGCGAATTCTGGGCTAAACTGGAGACGAAACTGTTCGTGGCAAGATGTTGTACAAAGACATTTTACATGCACAATGTGGCAATACTGCATCGTAGTTAGATACCCTTCTTGCGCTCCACAGATATATTGCTTATCTTACTACTACTGTTCTGACCTGCATATAATGGGCACAGTTTAAAGCCACGGGTCCTTAATTATGCTATTTTAGTCAGTTTTATTTATTTATTTTTTTAATCTGAAAAGGAAACAGACATTGCCAAACCGTTTCTAAGAAATGTGGGAAATTATTTGTACTATGTAGCCTAATTTTTTTTCAAAACTTGCGTTTTTATAATTTTGGCTACTAATTGACCTTAAGAAACTTTAATAAAGTCGATAATTAGCCAAAAATTATAGAAACTTATGTTTTGAAAAAAATACGGTACATAGTGCAAATAATATCCAACATTATTATGTAAGAGTATTGCGATGTCTGCTCCCTTTTAAGATTTAAAAAATTTAATTTAAAAAATAGCATAAATAAACCCGAGGCCTTAAAATTCCGAGCAGTCTAAATACCTGGTCGTTAAGCGCAAGAGGGGAATTCCTCCGGTCAGTGTCGCCATCTTGTGCACGTAAAATGTCGTACAACATTTGGCCACTTGCATTTTCGTCTTAAATTTAGGCCAGAACTCGCGTGATGTACTTTTTACAAGGTTGTTGCGTGTGCGAGTTGGTCTCGAACAGATTTTGTCACTATTTTGTTTCAATCTGTACATCTGCAGCACTGCTTCAAGGTTATCGCCAGCGTGTCTTTGTTCAGGCACGTCTCTATTTTGACTGCACCTATCAGAATAAGGTTATTGTGATATCAAACGTCTGCGATTTGCTAGTAGAACCACTGACCATGGAGTAAGGCGTTGAAACCATTTGGTGCAGAAATACTTTCGGTGTTGAAACTAATTGTTGCAGAATTCTTTTCACTGAAAACCGTGACTAGTTATTTGCCCTGTGTTTATGTTGTTTTAATTGTGAACCAACCCTTGGTCTGCACCGAGGAGGTTCTTTGGTATTATCTCCTCTGTGACACGCTATCGCTACACTTCCCGCCTGGTTGCGCACGTCTACGCAGCCAAATGGGTAAGTACACAGAGGCGAGGTTGCCACAGGGCGGGCACCTTTGATGTGCCACGCCCCTGGGAGACCTGCCTCGTTTCTGATTGGCCACGCACCGCGAGCCGGAGATTACTCTGGTGACGGTCTTCAGCGAGGGCGTGGGAAATTCCGCCCGTCGAGGATTCCTGGTGCACGTAATTGCTGTTGGTTCGTACCAGTGTTGCCAATTCGAATTTTTTTCCCCCGCTTCATCAAGGATTTTTTTTTTGCAGCTGAAATATTCCAATCCTTCCTTGCGAGATGCCAGCATATTTCTAGGGAGGAACATGAATTTCGGGTAGCGGATATATTCTAGACCCGGTTGAATGCCAAGAACGTGTACTTGACTGTCACTTCTTTGACACGCCTTTCACTACATCAAGATCGTAGCACAGAATATTTATGAATATAGAAATGAAATATCCTGTTATTTAGTTATTCACGCGAGCAAACGGCTTCGCGACATGGCGGAAACACTACCGCCTATCAACATAAGGTGGCTGCCCTGCTAGTCAGCAGCCAGGCCAATAGGAAACCTGTCGCAACATGCAGACACGGGGCTGGTATCAACAGCCTCGGGCAGCCAATAAGCAGCAAAGTATGTCCGTATCAAATGAACCCATATGTCATTTACGTCTATGTTACTATTTAGAGGCCTATATTTATCTCATTAAAATTATAGCAATTGGGAGTTTTCCACTTTTGTAGATTTTATGGTTTCAAGCCCACGTTTGTCTAAAACCAGTTTTTAATTTTTTACTCGAATGTAAAGCATACTACCGCTTAGTGCTGTAAACATAAACGTCCGCTGATAAAATATCTACTAAAAAAAATCTCATTGGATATTGATGAGTAGTTCAGATATTATTGACGATTGTGTATTCCGGTCGTCCGCTCGTCTTCGTACTGTTCCATACCCTTAATGAACGTCAAAGTTATGGGTAGGTATACCCATTTCAGGTTCTCCAGGAAATTGTAGAACTTATTTTCTTGCGGCCGAAAACATTGACATGGGTGTTATGTTTTCTTTAATGAATATCTTGATGTTTAATCTTTAAAAAGAGTCTTGAGGCAATGGTCAGCTTCGCATCTGTACGCCCGGCTGTTCTATGGTTGGGTCATATCAGATGCTATGCTGTATCCAGTCCAAGACTGCAGCAGAAATAAACACTGACACATGTTAGCTCTTGTTCATTGGCTGGCTGGTTAGTTAACAGTGTCGTTGCGCCAGGAAATAGGTCCGACGCTAAATTGCTGTGTTTTAGTTCAGGATAGCTGATTTAATCGTTCAGTTGCGGTTTTTTAATCCTCTGTAATATAATATCACTATGTGTGCATGAAATACTATATGTACAAGGAATGGGTTAACTACGACTTACGCGTCGACGCCACGTCCATCGTGATTCCATTTCCTCCGTAGCGAGGCGCGATTCCGTTTCTCCACTTGTCACCAATCGATAGCTCGCGAGACACGCGGAGGTGGTGCGACGGTTTGTTGCACAGCCAATGTCGTTCAAGCGCGCGAACAGGCGGAGTGACACAAGTTGTAATCTTGGAATGGATAGAGTATAACAGGATCTTGTTATTGGTGTTGCTCGAGGAGTCAAGCATCCAGAAGTCCCGCTCCAACACTTTTTCCCTCTATCTGCAGATGTATCCGAAGGCATTGTGCAAACGCCATGAAACCTCAATACAGTTTTTTTTATCTTAGCAGAAATATTCTAACTGTGAAGTATGTCTGTGCAATTGTTCGTAGCAGACCGCAAATATTTGCCTTTTGGCGATGTAAGGATGTATTGCGCTGAGAATACCGGAGAATAGTAATTTAGTTCAAGATCCCTTTTAGTATTCTGTAGATTTTTAACTACCCTAAGCGAGGAATGGCTTAGCACATTCTGCAACGTAGGATAGCACTGAGTAAAGCAATTTACTTGAGATATATTAATGAATGTTTTCTTGAAATTGAGTACATATTTACTCGCAGTTTACACAAAAAAATTAAATAGTATAGAAGTGTCCCAAGTGACCCACTTATTATTACGTGATCATGCCAAGAGAACCGTGTGATGTCTTAGTAAATGATATCCATCTGCTGTCTGTCTTCTGCTGTAGTGGCGTAACGTTGCACAGCGCAAGACGTTCGATTCAATGCCGTTTTTTAAAATAAAGTTATCTACATAAAGTTGGTTGAGTGTTTAAATCTTTCCCACCCAGCAGAAACCTGGAAATGTCATGGGTTTCTATGATATTTCGTCTTGTCTGTAAAAGTTCTGTGCCCACTCATTCGACGGTATCACGGGAGTCATGTGCAAGTTTGTACACATTTGTTATTGTTTAAGAACCCTCAGCGATGAATTTTCGTAAACAGTGGCCCAATATCGAAAGCAAATCGTAATTGAGTGAGGAACGTAACCTGTATCTAGAGATGATGGTATATCGCGAAAATGTTTTGTGCCAACATACCCTTGAAAACACTGTAGTTTTGTGTGACATATATTATTGGGTGATTTACGTGTGACACAACATAGTTGTCTGCATATCAATAACAGGCGTCAAATATTACAATAGCGGGATTCTTATTGGCTTAGTCAAATAGGGCAACATCTCTACGTACAAGGGAAAGCCAGTAATCCTTTTATAAGTTGAACGTGCTTTGAAACTCAGAAAACAGTCAAGATTTTCCACTATAAATAGAGGCACGAGTATTTCGCATATTCATCCGGCAACAGCCTAGACTTCTCAGTTCTATACGTGTACCGGCTGAACCCGAATATCCATTGGCTTCTAACAGTACATACGTGTAGCACGTGGTATCTCCACGACTTGTATCCTTATTTATAACTGGCTTGCAGTCGTCAAATGTGTGTTAAAACCGCTCTCGTCTAATCACAGGAGGAGTGAAGTATACGTTACTGACGTTCAACCTGACCTAGAATCAATACACGAAATAATCGTGCCTCTAACTATAAACCATTATCTCTATCCAAACGAACCCGCGAAATTTTCAGGTCTCTGCTACCCAGTTAATTATCATTATTCTGTTCACCAAATGTATCGAAATGCAATATTGTGTGTTATTTATAGTTGTGTCACAGGTGCAAGGTAACCTAGGAAGACGACACTGGAGCCTTGCTTCTTCTAACAATTTAATCAGTTGTGTTCTCTCCTCGCAAATGTTTGCGTTGGTCGTTTACACCTTGTTTCTTCTCGCTTGCTTGTTAACTCGCATAATATACGTGCTAGTCTTCCCTCTGAGTGAAGGCATACGCTAATCCACGTCGTCGGTTCTTTTGAAGAACAGGAAACTGGGACGATTTCAGTTTCCCCTACCTTCAACTTCTAGGCGTAAATGCCATCATTTGGTACGCCTGATTTTTACGAGAAGAATTTTCCATCAACTTGTTTTAATACCTTGTGTGCACATTTACATCTCTGCTTCAAGGTTATTGGTAATGCTGCTACTTGTTGTATTTGCGGTACACTAACGTCCTACTACTACAGACGATTTGATGTTTTAACTTTTAATACCGGAATTCTTAACAGTAACCAATGTGATTTATGTAAATTTAATTTAAGTAATTAGTAATTCATAACACATTGTGAAAACTGAGGAAATATAATTTAGTAAAATGTAAGAAGGTTTTCAGTGCACAGTAAGCAGTGTTGCCATCACATATTGAGGTACTGGTAAAGAGAGATGTTAAGGCGCCCGCCTACTGGCCATGTGTTAGTGTGCATATGGCACGGTACTAAGGGCGATGTCGACCGGCTCATCTAATGCGGTTCCACCTCTACCCCAAGACACTGAAACGGCGTGCAGTGGTATCGTAGATCACTCGCCCGGCTGACACTTTCAGTTGTGATCCCATATTTTAAATGGTAAAAAGTTTTAAGCTATGTTTGCAGTTTCTAGAGTAGTTTTACAATAATCCCGTGTGTAGTTTTTCAGATATTGCAGGTTGAAAAAAATACTATTTTGAGCCATTTTGAGGAACTCCGTAAAGATTTTTCTAATCGACGCGATGCACTGAAAAAAGAGTATAGTTGCAGGTACCATACTTTAGTTAAAATAGGGACAACAAAACAGTTTGGTCTGGACAGTTCCTTCAACAATCTGTTTTGTAGAAGTTACCATCTGGTTTGTAAACGCAACATGGCTCTTTGTTTCTTCAGCATGCTTTGACACAGTCCTTCCGTCATCGTTTGTGTGTATTTTCTTTCCGTACATTGGCAGAATGGGAACATGTGGAATTGTTTCGAAAAAAACTATTTACGAATACGTTGCAACGCATTTTCAGCGCATGGTAGGCGAGGCCTTAAGGGCGCTGCCTACCTCGGAGCCGTGGCGGAGAAAGAATAGGGTTTGACATGTTAAATTATTTTCAATGACATACAGTCAACTTTTGTGATATTGTTTCCGGACAAGAACCATTTTCTGCGCTGAGAAAAGAAGAATATTGCTACGTTAATAAAATTGCAGAAAATAAGTTATGAATAGCCATCGCGTGCTTTTTGTGTGTAAAAATGCTTTTTTGGTCACAATTTTCAGGGTATTGAAAAGAACTGCCTAAACGATCCATAGCAATGTACGCGGCACCGAGATGAACAAAAAAGTCACCGGTGGCATATATGTAACTTCAACCGTTACTGAGCCAGGTGGATAATCATTTAACCTGTAAAACCTTATGCTTGCTCCCGCCGTGGCTTCAAGGTAGGCAGCGCCCTTAAGGGGGTTCCCTACCTGCGCTTGGAACGCGTTGCAGCAAGTTGCGAGTATTCATTTGTTAACGAAACTACTGAACGCGCTTGAAAATGGTTCGTCTACGGAAAGAACACAGACGTCAGTGTATGACGCCATAAGCTCGAAGATTCGGTACGCGTGTTTTAAGTATGATTTTCGGGCCTCCCAAAATGGCTAAAAACTGCTTTTTCAGACTGCCGTATCTGGGATTATAGAAACCAGAATCTAAAAACGCACAAATAGAAGCACGCGTTGGACTTTATACTATACTTCTCACATATAAAATGATATGGTGACCGCTTAAAGTCCCATAGGAAAATGAATACTAGTACAGATCTACGCGCCAGTTGAGTGGCTTGCACGTAGAGGTCAAAACTACGTTACACACGTCAGCCGGCGGCGACCTTGCGCTTTATCGATTTTCTGCCTCACACACACAAACGCAGCCTATATAGGGAACCGCCTTAAGACGGCCGCCTACCCCTCGCTTCAAATGCGTTGCAGTATGTTCGTAAACAGGTTTTTTCTACAAAACAATTCCACTTGTGCCCATTGTGCCAACGTATTGTTAAGATATTTTGCACATTAAAACATAGTTTCTAAGCTCTCCACCACGGCTAAAAACTGCCATTTCAGACTGCCGTAATTAAAAACGTACAAGCCAGATGTATGTGAAACTCAGATTGCTATGTAAACTGAACTTTGCTACAGACTTTTCACCAATAAATGATAACTTATGGTCACCGCCTAGTGTCGCGTTGTAAAAACGGTTTGGCGGAAACCTTGCAAGCTAGTTCAGAGCTTGGCTCGTTGAGGCGATGCGGCATTTGATGCGCGTTTCAAGGTCGCCCTTATAGCTCCGTCATTTCTGAGCCTCTAACGTGGCGGCCACCTTACTTGAAAAGCACATAAAATGCTACATCGCCTCATTTTACTGGTGGGAAGTCTGCAACTAAATTCAGTGCAGGTCGCATGAGTTTCACATACGTCTGGTTAGTTCATTTTGAATGACGGCAGTCTGAAAAAGCCGTTTTTTGCTATGTTTGAGAGCTTAGATATATTGTTTTAAGTGAGCGTGGTGTCTTAACAATGAGGTTCCGACCTTGTCTCAAGTTGCTTTTCTTTTCGTATGTTGGCATCGTGGGTACACGTGGAATATTTCCGTAGAAAAAATTAACATGTTTACAAGCAAACTGCGAAGCATTTGAAGCGTGTGATAATGACTATCTTAATCGCCGTCGCTCTCGAAAGACAGTCACAGGTGACTGACTATCTTTGCGAGAGGTGAAGTTATATGAAGATAGAGAATAGACCGTCTGCTCTGCTGGGCTTGTGAATCTACGCGAGGCTCCTGAGATGTTCGTCCCCGTAGAGGAAGCGGGCCAAAGGGGCGGTCCAGGCGTGATCGAGCGGCGGTCTGGGAGCACAGCTTCCTCGGCGAGAAGACGTGAAAAGGGTCGGGTCGTAATTATGGCTGCCGTGCGTCTTTTGTTCGTGCCGTCAGGGGAGCCGACATGGCAGCCGTCTTTTGTCGGCCCGCCCGAGGTCGTGAGTCAATGCGCCGTATACTCTGTTCCGTATTACTTCTGTGAATTATGACATCTCTAAGGACACTTTATATTTCATACATGAGCGCTTACGAAATCATTACTCGATCTACTCGCGAAGGTTAAAATCACTTTAAAGCCGTTCGAAAACCGGGCGAGGCGGAACAATGGTATGACACTCGACTTACATTCGGGAGGACCCGGGTTTGATCCCCGTCTCCGGCCATCTTGATTTAGGTTTTCTGGGGTTTCCTGAAACCACGCCAGGCGAATCCTGGAATGGTTCCTTAAACAGGCCATGGCCGACTCTTTCTCCTCCTCCCCCCCTTCCCCCGCGTACATCTATACCAAACAGACCAAAATATAATTAAAATAAAGACCTACTGCTTGTACAATGTACCTCCGTCTGAAATCTCTATTCAACTCTACCTCTTCGCCGGATCTACATAGATTGCCGCCAGCAGACGGAAAACACGAAAGAGCGTGAAAATGTAAACAAACACAGGCTCCCGCGCGTGTTTACAAAAGAAAATCTGAACCTGTTTTCAGTGGCTAACTCTAGCATGCTTGTACAGTAAACGTTACTAATTGAGCAACTGTAATGCCGTATACGTAAATTGTAGCAGTACAAAGGGATATTATGCACTGTCCGAACTTTGTCTACTGTGACTGAAATATGCCGCTTCTACAGATTTCGCTGTGTATTTTTTAAAAGGCTGCCAACATACAAATTTTGGTGTTTTTTGTCCAACGACTGAGTAAATCCAATAATGTGATCAATACTACCGAGTAGATTTTAACTACTACGTTTTCGTGAGCGCCTCATGTTTTATCTAGTGTCAGCCGTCATTTCTTATTATTAGGGACCCCTGTTTTTCGGGGAAAAAATTTTGCCTCACTTTCTTTAAATGTCGTATGTGCACTTCAGCAGTTCTGCTTCGTGGTTATTGGCAGCGAGCCTTTGTGTGGAGGCGTCACTTAATTTGACTGAGCCAATCAAAACAATGTAACCGGGACACCAAATGTCTATGATAAGCGGGTAGAACCCCAAAACGCAGAGAGTTAAGAACATCCAATCATTGGCCGCGAAGCAGAGTTGCAGTTAAGGCATTGAAACAAGTTAGCACAAAGTTCTTTTCACCAAAAATCAGTGGCTTTTAGACATTGCATAATGATGCTACAAGTAAAACGCATTCAAATCTATCAAAATTTGCTTAAGTTTTACGAAACTGTGAATAGTATTTGTGGACATGTGCACGTGTGTGTGTCTATATATATAGGCCTGTACACGCGAACTCTCTCTCTCTTCTATCGCAGGTATTGTTTAGTAACGCGAAACTTTCCCGAAAAATTCTACATACAAGCATGCTTCTCCTCATATGACGTTTATGGAAAATTAACGAGGTTAGACAGTGTTGAGTGAAATTCCACCTCGAGTCGATTCAGAAGTGCTCGGAATGGAGTTTGCTTTCGTCCAATAATGTAGACAAGCCTTGCTTGGATGAATGCGTTTGATCTTAACCTGCCTTATCTCTTGTGATCCAGCGTCCTGAATTCCTGAATTGCCTAGCTAACTCTATCGGGTTACTTTACGTAAACGCTTTCACATGTCGAAATAAATCACTTTGCTGGGTCCTGGATAAAGTTTGTGCTACCGCAGGCTTGGAAGAAGAAGAGAGAACTTACAGTGAAAAACCAAACGTTGTTGATGAACGATGAGCTCTGTGTGTCAGCATAAATTTGACCCCTAACTGCCACCAAATTTAACTAGCAGCCAAAATTTTTTCTTGCCAAAGTAATAACACTGAGCTTCATAACCTGTATTTGAAGTAAACTTGAACAAAGTAGACGGTCGTAAAATGCCACCAAAACCGCTTCAAAGAGATTACAAATTTACTATCAGTCGAAATAAACCAGAATTAATTTCGTTGCAGCTAGAGTTCTATTTTGCTGAATGTATCACGAGAAAAAAATAGTTTTTTTTTTTTAGTTAAATTGCTGTCGTAGTTTTTCTTATGTGAAATAAATTACTGAAAGATCATCAGAATCATTCGAGACATGTGCCAAAATTGATTAACAAAATGTTATTTCTACCAGACATTACCGAGCAAAGTGGTGCAGCGGTAGTACGCTGTACTTTCTTCAGAAGACCTGTTTTTGATTCCTTTCAGAGTTTTTTTCCCATGGTTTACCGAAATGACACCAAGCGAATGCTGAGATTGAAAACCCTTCCAGTTACGGTCATTGTGCCAAGTTGCGTCATCGTCTAAAAATGCCTCGTCGATGAAGAATTGAAGCCCACGTACCTTATCTCTATAGGGACAGGAATTTTCGGTGAAAAGATGTTAGCCCCACTTTCAGTGCCTTACGTGCGTACCTGCAGCTCAACTTCATGGCTATTGACAGAGTGTTTTTGTTCAGAGTCGTTATTTATTTGACTGTGCCAATCAGTACACGGATAACTGCCACACATCGCGTCTGTTATTTGCGGGTTTAACCTCCAGATGCTGGGTGTTACGGCAGCCAATCACTGACCACAAAGCAGAGATGCAGGTGAGCACGTAAGGCACTGAAACAAAGTGGTGTAAAAATATTTGCGCGAAATTTCCTGTCCCTAATTATCTCCAACCAGACACAATTTTAAAACTACCAGAATTCCCACTAGCGACAAAAAAAATTAAATTGTAAAACAACTAAATTTTTATTAAAAACGACCAAAAGAAAAATATCTGACAGGACTGACCACAATGCTGTGGGACAAGCAGAACAGCGTGCTGTACTAGGCCAGGGAAGCAGCGTTGCTGTTATTGTTGTCTTCGCTGTGTTTGCTGTGTAGGAAGGTGGGTTGAAGAGTGGGCCAGTGTTTGGTAAGGATGGTGGGGGGAGGAGAGTTTAGCATTGCTCACGGCGGCAGTGCGGGGTCGTGCTGGGTCGAGACGTCGCCCACTCACGACCGCCCCTTCCGGGCCGCACCGTACTCACGCTACCTAGCTTCCTTCCCCGGCGATGCCTTCTACAGCTTCTCCGCAGAACAGCACAACATCCGAGAAGTTGTATGCTGAGAGCTGTAAGATTCGCGGGTTCACCGACCTATAGACTAGCTCCCCAAGAATACACGTGTCTCAACACTATACGCGGCGGCTCATTTGATACAGGCAAAACACGCCGCTTATTGGCTGCCCGATTCCAGCCCCGCGTCTGTTTGAGGTTTCCTATTGGCCTGGCTGCCGGCTAGCACGGCAGCCGCCGTACGCTGATTGGCAGTAGGTATTTCCGCCATATTGCTGGCTAGGGAAGCCATTGTGCTGGCGTGTGTGACTGAGTTCGCCGTCCGACCGGCTATTTCACGTATGTATTCCTGAATATTCCGTGCCGGTGTACTCAATAGACAGCAACTGCTCATTGGCTGGCTGGCACAGTCATATAACGTAATTGCGTCTGCGTTTAGTTGCATCACTATTATTCACCTTTAGTGGCTTTTTCGTTATTGGTTTAGCACTCTCCAGGTGTCAAATAAATAAAGAGCCAGTTGCGAAAGTTGTTTTGATTATAAAGACTATTTTCACAGTATCAAATATTTATTGAATTCAACTTTATTAAATACTCCGGCGGTTCAAGAAATTAAAAAAAAAAAAAAAAAAAAAAAAACATCGAAGGTACCACTTGAAAAGTTTTCACACAGTTAATAAACAAATGAGACACAAAGTTATCTTGTTTAGCCAATGCAAAATTTATTATTAATTTCGTATATATTATTTAAAATAAATAATGCCCCTAATTGATTTTTAATATGTTGTATTTCGCATACATAATACAATTAATATGTTATTTGAACTAAGAATGTTAGGAAAAACCCTTTTCTGTTCTTAAATATTTTGATTAAAGAACATTTTTAACTTGCAGTCTTGGCTTCCGGACTGGAGTCGCGTCGTACTGGTATCTCGTACCGACGTCTAGCCGTACCTTGCAGCAGGCATCATCGGGTATAGGCCTAGTGGTATATCGCGAAACATTTTTCTGCCAACATACCCTTGAAAACTCTTTAATTTCTCGCCACATGTATGATTGATATGGCCGTGAACTTTTCGCGAAAAGACTTTGGCCCCAGTTTGTTTCAGTTCCTTACGTGCAATTCTGCAGTTTTGCTTCATGGTTATTGGGCAGAGTATTTTTGTGAAGTGACGTCTTTCATTTGACTATGCTAGTCACTACACGTGTGTGATTTGTGGATATAACCCCGAAGACACGGGAGAGTTAAAACGTCCAATAACTGACTACGGAGCAGAACTGCGGAAGTGTGCACAAGCAAATGAAACAAACGAAAAGTTCATGGCCCTAATGATTGGGTGATATACGTCTGGCACTACGTAGCTGTCTGCAGGCCAATAACAGGCATCAAATATTACAACAGCGGTATTCTTACTGGCTCAGTCTAATAGGGTAACAGCTTCACGTACAATGAACAGCTTTTGATAATCTGAACGTATGTTGAAACACTGCAAATAGTCAAGATTTCCCGCAATAAACCATCATCTCTAGTGATGAGCAAAATATAATCAAGCAACTAAATGCAGGCCCAGTCATGTGTTAATACTGAGTCAGTAAGAAGCCAATGAGTACACAGATATAATAGATGCTAGTCAACAGGTAAGTAAACTAGCGAATTTTTCCGGTTTCTGTATTTAAAATGATTGAATTAAAATTATATTACTTCAATATGTTTATTTTGAAAATATTTAAATTGGCCTAATACTTGACGTTGGGTAAATATATGATTCTAACAGTTTTATGTGACTGACCTTGGAATACTGGCAATTAAGGATGTATTAATGTTCACGTGTTCGGATAGCTACATAATGTGTAAAAAAAATAGAAAGTTAACCACGGCTTTTAAAGGTGCTCATGCAACCGTGAACAAGCAGCAACCTAGATTTGTATACTTCCCGGAGCTTTGTGTTATTCTTTTGTTCTTTTATGCGTTTTGATAATGGCTGGCCAGTTTCACCTGCATTCTCGTTGACATACTGACATAGTATTTTACTGGCGTATTGCTTCTTGTTGTTCACGTCCTATGTGACATATACTGCCAGGATTTTTTGATCTCATGTTGATTTAAATGAAGTACCAGTGTGATTCATATCAGACGAACAATGGGACACAGTTAGCAAAAATATCCAGAAGAAAATTGTAGGGTATGTTAACCCTTTAATTTTCCCGTTAATTTTATAGTTTAAGGGCGTTCAAGTGGGGAAAAATTCATAATTTTATATTAGTATAAAATAGTGTAGGTTTTGTATACATTACTGAAGAGTACATTTACCTCTAACGAAAAAAAAATTAGCTCAGCCAGTTTTCCCGTAATGTCACTTCAAACTCAAAATTTGCATAATTTTACTTCATACAAAACTTGAAAACCAGTAAATATAATGAAATGGAAAAAATCTCATCAAAACTACACGTCACCGTCCACGGCTTGAAGCATATACAAACCCATTATAAAATATTTTTGTGTTTAAAATAAATTTCTAAAAGTACCAAAAAAAATTTCAAATTTTGAAATTTTTTATTTCACA